>CAJHQQ010005567.1:0-15860 GCA_905132885.1 Moricandia moricandioides
TCATCTCCTTCTTTCATCCTAATCTGATGATAACCACTTTTTAAATCAATCTTAGAAAAGATGCAAGAACCATGCAATTCATCAAGCATATCATCTAGTCTAGGGATAGGGTGGCGATACTTCACTGTGATGTTGTTGATTGATCTACAATCAACACACATACGCCATGTACCATCCTTCTTGGGCACTAGGAGCACTGGCACAGCACATGGGCTCAAACTCTCTCGGATATAGCCCTTCTCCATGAGTTCTTCTACTTGTCTTTGCAACTCCTTGGTCTCAACCGGATTGCTTCTATATGCTGGACGGTTTGGAAGTGTAGATCCTGGCACAAAGTCTATCTGGTGCTCAATCCCTCTCAATGGTGGTAAACCAATTGTTGGAAAGTCAGAGTGCAATGCTGTGTGAGAGAGTGATGAACAACACGCCCTTAAAGGCAGAGATAGACTTGTTTTGGTTATGAGAAAGATCTGATGATATGTGTATGAACTCAGATCAGAAACAAGAGTATAAGAGAGATTAGAGTGTATAAGAGAGATTAAGTGTTTTAGAGTTTAAGAAAGGGAGAGATTAAGGGATTCTGATCTAAGAACACACACTGATTTATTATGAAGAGAAGGGGAAATCCCCCATTCAGCTTAAGCTGATACAAATCGACAATAGGGAGCTTATATAGTCACTTACTAAACACACAGCATAACCTAAATCCTATGGACAGAAATGCTTAATGAAATGGATGGTTTAGATTAGAGTAGACTGGTCTTGATGTTGCTGGAGCTTGCTGGATGGATAAGGTTGCTTTAATTCAAACAAGGAAAGCTGGCGCCTGATCTCTTATTGGCTGGTCTAAGGCTCCTCTTCATCTGCCCATGTATCTGTCCAGATTCTTAGTCAAGGCTGGTCTTTCTTTACAGCAAGTGCCAGCCTGTTCCTTGACCAGCCAGGGCGCCCAAGGTATCTTCTTGATGCCATTTTGATTCCTCTTGACCAGAACAAGCATCACTTGCGCCCTAAGTTTGCACGGCTTCATTTCAGGTTCATCCCGGGAAAGCATTTCGCCCTATCTTTGCACGGTCGATGGTACGGACCTCCTGTCCGTACCACTCGCCCTATTTTTGCACAAACTCCCCAACCATCTTTAAAGGTCATTTGGGAACTTCTTTGGGTCGCCCTATTTTTGCACGGTCCGTACAAGTCCGTACGGTTCGCCCTATTTTTGCACGGTCGACCATCTCCTCCCAAATGTCTCTAAATGGTGTCTAAGTCCCTCCTGGACTTGACCCTAGCTTTGCACATCTTTAAACACTCCTAAAGCCTTCTTTAGACAATCTCCGGAGGTCTTGCCCTAACTTTGCACGGGACCGAAACTCCACCCAAACTCATCCTTTGGCTCCATTTCATCTCTTCAAGTTAACACTCCCCCTCAAGCTTGACTCTAGTGATCCTAAGTCAAGCTTGGAACCTTGAAGAATCCCCTCATTAAAAACCTCACCAAAGAAAACCCTTTTTGGGATAAAACCTTGATGAGGGAAAAAGAGTAGGTTCCTCAAGGCCTAGGGATTGGCCAGTGGGTCTTTGTGTTCTCATCAGTGTGATGGACACACAAAGACCCTGGATCATGGCCCTCATGTGATGCAATAGATGAGCATCACCTTAGAGATGGGTTTTATGCATCTTAAGGCCACTTTGGTCGTGTATGGATCCGTATGGTCCGAGTACATCCGTCCATACCAAATCCATACACGCCTACACCTTAAGACTGCACACTCTACCATCTTCTCAACCATCTACCATCTACCATCTTTGGACAGACCTTGTTGCTCCCCCTTTCTCACAACCTCCTTGTTGTGATCAAGTGCTCGCTTCTTCTCATCTTCCTTGATAGATACATACTGAGTCTTGACTCCTTCTGCTTCAAGGGAACACACCAAGCTACTGAACCTCATGATGATGCTTCAGCCATTGTACCAATCACCTCACTCTAGAAGCCGCCTTGTTCCAATGCTTCATCATTCCTCACTTAGCTTCATAACTGATCTGCTCCTCTTCTTGCATAACCGTCAATGACTCTCCTTGATCAGATCATGTCTCAACACTCCCCCTCAAGCTTGACCATGTGGAACAAGTCAAGCTTGGAAGGATTGCACACATGATCTGCATCACACTCCATTGCAACACCTTGAACTTGCCATCATGATTGGATTGCTTATGGAAGCTTCATCTCACCAGCCACCTCACACTAGAAGCCGCACTGCTGAGTCTTCATCTTCCCATAGCCAAGAACCCTCTGAAAGCTCTCTTGTCTAGACACGCCACTGCCTAAACCCAAATGGCTCCTTCTTCAGCTGCTTGCAATGGCTCCTCTTGAACCGCTTGATAGCTCACTTAACTCCCCTCCTCAAGCTTGGATTAGATTTGGGGTCCAAGCTTGCAAGTGAGCTTCAGTGACTTCAAGCATCAGTGGCACATCACCACTCCTCTATCAATTCTCCATTGAACCCCAATGGCACACCATTCTGCCTCTTTCAACTCGGATGTATAGTGAACCAAGAACACCTTTTGTGAAACCTGAAACATCACTAAACTCCAGCAAAGATCAGAAACAAACATTTGAGATCAAGCCTTGACTAATCATCAAGCTTGATCCCCACAATGTCTCAAGCTTTGCACAAGATTGAATCAAGCATTAGCTAGTTCACATCTTTGCAAGCTACTTCTCTAAGCACAAGTAAGATCATTTCAGATTCAATACAAGCTACTTAGGCAATTCTTTACTTGTCTTAACCACATCTTAGTCTTTTAAACTAAGTGCTCAATCTTAAGACAGTAACCATTATGATAGTATGCAGCACCTTAACCAGTTTCTAAACATGTATGCAACAAGATCAGACACAATCATCTATCAATGCTCACACAAATTTTAACTGAGGTCTAGCAACACTTATCATAAACCTTACATCAGACCATGCATTACCTTAATCAGATTCAAGTTATGAAAGCTACTAGATGCAGAAACAACAATCTATCATCCTAGCACAACTCATACAAGATCTGAGGCAAGCACTTTTATATCTCAACTTCACAAGTCTCTTTAAACATCCTGGAACAAGTTCTAAACAATTTTCAAATTTATTTAGCAACTTTTAAGAAATCCTCAGGTTTTAAATCTCAATCACAACACCACACATTTCAATATTCAGTTCAAATGCTCAAGCTTTACAAACAAGAGAAAGAGTTTCCTTACAGCCAAGGAACTAGTGTTAGTTCCTTGAAACTCCATTGAATCATGGCAAGGAAGTGAGCTTCTGGTGGCGCCACCTTGTCTCCTCCTTCCATGAACCTTTCTCTCCTTTCTCTTGAACTCTCCATGTCAAAGACTACACCTTTTCTTCATGTGAACTCGCCAGGCTCTCAAGACTAGAAAGCTACCACCTTTCTTCTTGGATAATGAATAAGAACTTGCTTGAACATGGATCTGAAGCTTGGTTGATCAGACCACTCCATAACCAGTGTTTCCAAGCTTCTTCCTTCTTCATTGGCGCCATGGGATGGTGTAGATCAGCAATAGACAGCTTCTGGTCACCAAGGATGAACCCACCTTCCATTCTGAGATGTTGAACAACCACATGTACCAGGGATCTTCATCTTGCTTCAAAATGACATGAGAGGTAAGCACTGAGATGGCGGAAGCAATAGCTCAGGTTCTAGATAACCTGGCTCTGATACCATGTTGGAAAGTCAGAGTGCAATGCTGTGTGAGAGAGTGATGAACAACACGCCTCTTAAAGGCAGAGATAGACTTGTTTTGGTTATGAGAAAGATCTGATGATATGTGTATGAACTCAGATCAGAAACAAGAGTATAAGAGAGATTAGAGTGTATAAGAGTGATTAAGTGTTTTAGAGTTTAAGAAAGGGAGAGATTAAGGGATTCTGATCTAAGAACACACACTGATTTATTATGAAGAGAAGGGGAAATCCCCCATTCAGCTTAAGCTGATACAAATCGACAATAGGGAGCTTATATAGTCACTTACTAAACACACAGCATAACCTAAATCCTATGGACAGAAATGCTTAATGAAATGGATGGTTTAGATTAGAGTAGACTGGTCTTGATGTTGCTGGAGCTTGCTGGATGGATAAGGTTGCTTTAATTCAAACAAGGAAAGCTGGCGCCTGATCTCTTATTGGCTGGTCTAAGGCTCCTCTTCATCTGCCCATGTATCTGTCCAGATTCTTAGTCAAGGCTGGTCTTTCTTTACAGCAAGTGCCAGCCTGTTCCTTGACCAGCCAGGGCGCCCAAGGTATCTTCTTGATGCCATTTTGATTCCTCTTGACCAGAACAAGCATCACTTGCGCCCTAAGTTTGCACGGCTTCATTTCAGGTTCATCCCGGGAAAGCATTTCGCCCTATCTTTGCACGGTCGATGGTACGGACCTCCTGTCCGTACCACTCGCCCTATTTTTGCACAAACTCCCCAACCATCTTTAAAGGTCATCTGGGAACTTCTTTGGGTCGCCCTATTTTTGCACGGTCCGTACAAGTCCGTACGGTTCGCCCTATTTTTGCACGGTCGACCATCTCCTCCCAAATGTCTCTAAATGGTGTCTAAGTCCCTCCTGGACTTGACCCTAGCTTTGCACATCTTTAAACACTCCTAAAGCCTTCTTTAGACAATCTCCGGAGGTCTTGCCCTAACTTTGCACGGGACCGAAACTCCACCCAAACTCATCCTTTGGCTCCATTTCATCTCTTCAAGTTAACACCAATGGGATTGTCCTCTGGAAATACATCTTGAAACTCCTGTAAAAGAGAAACCATTTCACTCGGATACACCGGTGTAGAATCAGTTAAGTTCAATAGAGTCTCTTTAAACACAAGTAAGATAGCTGATTGTTTAGAGTTGAGAGTTCTTTTGATATCACCCATGTTGGCATAGAAGTTTGGCTGCTTAGTTCCAGCCGGTTTTAGATCAATCTCCTTCTTCTTTTGGAGTTGAATCTGATCTTGTTGCACTTCTTTGGGTGTCAAGGGAACCAGAGTAGTCTTCTTGCCCTTGAACAAGAAAGAATGCTTGTTGGTGAACCCATCATGGATCACACGCCTATCTGATTGCCAAGGTCTTCCAAGAAGTATGTGACCAGCTTGCATAGGCAACACATCACACAAGACTTCATCTTCATATCTCCCAATGGCTAAGGGGATAAGAACTTGACTTGAAACCTTCATGGTGCCTTCTTCATTTAGCCATTGTAACTTGTAAGGCTTGGGATGTTTCTGAACCTTCAATCCCAACTTTTGAACCATTGTTTCACTCGCAGCATTGACACAACTTCCTCCATCAACAATGAGGCTGCACACTTTTCCTTGGACCAAGCACCGGGTGTAGAAGAGGTTCTCACGTTGCTCTAGCTCCTCAGCCTTGTTTTGCAAGCTTAGAAGCCTTCTTGCAACTAAAATCTTCCCCTGGACTGGTCCTTCTTCAAGTTCTTCTTCAGTGTCTTCTTGGTCAGACTCGGTGTTGTCATCTCCTGAGGTATACTCTCCATCTTCCAGTAAGAACATGACTCTCTTGTTGGTACACTCATTGGCATAGTGTCCTCTTCCTTGGCACTTGAAGCACTTGACATCACGAGCTCTGGAACTAGATGCTTCAACCTTGCCTTTGCCCTTGTCAAGAGCACTGATTGGTTTGGCCTCTTCTCTTGGATAGGACTTGTTGTCCTTCTGGAATGGTTTGGACTCCTTAGAGTATGGTGACTTCTCTTCCTTGTTGTTGTGTAACCGGTTAGAGCCATACTGATTGCGTGAGTGTCCCCTCCTCTTGAGTTGTTGCTCAATAAGGATAGCCTTGTGTAGCATCTCTTCCAGCTCCACATAATGTTGCATCTCAACATTGTCTTGTATTTCTCGGTTTAGACCACAAAGGAACCTTGACATGGTTGCTTCTCTATCTTCTGATATGTTAGCTCTCAGCATGAGCAACTCCATCTCTGGTAATACTCCTCCACTGATCTTGAACCTTGGGTAAGTTTCCTCAGCCGGTGGTGCAAGTCTCTAAGGTAATGGCTTGGAACAAACCTCTTGCGCATGATTGACTTCATCTCTGTCCAAGTTTCAACCGGTTCCTCTCCATTCCTCCTACGAGTTGTGATGTACTGATCCCACCAACTTAAAGCATAGTCATAGAATTCAGTGGCAGCAATCTGAATCTTCTTGTGGTTGGTGTACTGCTTGCACTGGAAGACTAGCTCAATCTTCTTCTCCCACTCAAGTAGGCATCCGGATCAGCTTTGCCATGGAATGGGGGTATCTTGATCTTCAAACCGGCAAGATCATCTCCCTGGTTCATTCTTCTCTCTTGGGCACGCCTAGGTCTTCTTGAGGATGAGCTGAGGTGGTCATATTCTTCATCAGTCTCCTCATAACCATCATGCTCTTGGCGAGTTGTTTGGCGAGTTGTTTGGCGAGTTTGCGTTGTTGGGTCTCTCTTCTCTCCTAGTCTCTTGGTTTGGCAAGTTACTGGTGGCTCTCCTAATGTCTTCTCTAAGCTCTCTCCTGATGTCATTGAGGTTGGTCCTCATCATCTCGGTCATGGTTGCCACCATACTTTGGTTAAGTTGCTCGGTCATAGCTTCCATGAGGAGTTTGTTTCTCCTGACGAGTTCAGCCTCTTCCTCAGACTCGGACACCATTGTTCCTTCTTAAAGACAAACAAGACAACCAGTAAAGGGTTCTAGGGAAGAAGATAAGCAAAAAGGAAAAGAAAAACAAGCAAAAAGGAAAAGCAAATAAGCTTGTCTCGCAAGACAACAAGTAAAAAGGAAATCGGCTAAGTGAAAAGGAAATCGAATTCAAGCTAAATGGAAAAGCTTCTAAACTTTTTCCTAAACTCTTCTAAGGTGTTATAGCAACCTAACAATCCTAGTATGCTCGTGTTCAAGGTGTTAAACAACCTAGACTAATGCACAAAGTGATCGGCAAGAAAGGGTATGCGGCTAGGATTCTTCTCACTCTAGGGTATTCGCATGCAACCAAATAAGGAAAGTTAAGAATGCTTGTCTAATTTCTTATGCAGTCACGAGCAGCCCTAAACAAAGAGTTCTAACACTTTTTCAGGATGATATAGATTGCACACGGATTAGACAAACAAAAAGAAACAAGAAAACAAAGAGGATAGCGAGTACTTCCCAACCAAAGTTGCTCTGATACCACTTGATGCGTTCCTAGGATGCTCTTTGGTTGATGGGAATGGATAGATCCTTGCAAGAACGAATCAGAGACTCAAGTTCTTCAAGGCGTGTGGGTTGAATGGTGACACAAGAGGGATGAATGATCTCTTGATACTCCTAGATGAATGATTTGGATATGACACACCAAACTAAACACCCTTAGACTCTGGATATGACACACCAGAACTCGGCACACTCCTTTTAGAGAGAGAGAGAGCCGCAAAAGATGAATGAACTTGTATTCAAAAGGTTGGATGATTACATAAGGGTGTAGAGAACCCTTTAAATAAGAAACCAGAGAACACACTCTCTAGGGTTTTGACAATGCATAAAAAAGGAAAGAACTAAAACTATAGTTTATAAGTTTAAATTGAAATAAAATGCAACTTCTATTAGTCTTGGACCGAGAATAGCACTTAGGTGATATGTAGACAAGTTGTGGCCTCGTTAAAAACCTTCCTCCTGGAAAACCTCGTGGGACAAAACCAAAAGCAAGGAAAAGAGCACGCACCCCATGTTTTGCCTAGACACTAACTCAGTTTGGTGTAGAGATGGCTTGAATGGTGATCAAGACATCTCGGATCAAACCTTGTCCAAGACCTTCTTGTTGTGGATGTGAAGTGAGTAATCCAACAACATTCTCCTTGAGCTTCTTGACTCTGGAACGAGTCATGGGACCTTCAGGAATGGCTAGAGCATCCTCACCAAGTGGTTGATGCATTGTGGCTTCATGCGGCTCATCTAGACACTCCTTGTCCTCTTTAGTGATCCGGTCCATGATCACATCAGGTTTTATTAGTATCTAGAATAAATTCCCAAATCTCCAAACAGGGCAAACTGGAATCACTACGGTTAAAAGTGGGATAACTTCTTCATCATAACTCCTATGATCTTGAGTCAACTTCAGGGTGATTCGATACTGATTTATGAGTCCAAATCAAGCTTCTTACATCGTGATTCATTCTGGTTTTATTTGTATCAAGAAGAAATTGCCAAATCTCCAAACAGGGCAAACTGGAATCACTTCGGTTAAAAGTGGGATAACTTCTTCATTATAACTCCTATGATCTTGAGTCAACTTCAGGGTGATTCGACACTGATTTGTGAGTCCAAATCAAGCTTCTTACATCGTGATTCATTCTGGTTTTATTAGTATCAAGAATAAATTCCCAAATCTCCAAACAGGGCAAACTGGAATCACTTCGGTTAAAAGTGGGATAACTTCTTCATCATAACTCCTATGATCTTGAGTCAACTTCAGGGTGATTCGACACTGATATATGAGTCCAAATCAAGCTTCTTACATCGTGATTCATTCTGGTTTTATTAGTATAAAGAAGAAATTGCCAAATCTCCAAACATGACAAACTGGAATCATTTCGGTTAAAAGTGGGATAACTTCTTCATCATAACTCCAATGATATTGATTCAATTTCAGGGTGATTCTACACTGATTAATGAGTCCAAATTAAGCTCCTTACATCGTGATTCATTCTGGTTTTATTAGTATCAAGAAGAAATTGCCAAATCTCCAAACAGGGCAAACTGGAATCACTTCGGTTAAAAGTGGGATAACTTCTTCATCATAACTCCTATGATCTTGAGTCAACTTCAGCGTGATTCGACACTGATTTATGAGTCCAAATCAAGATTCTTACATCGTGATTCATTTTGGTTTTATTAATATCAAGAAGAAATTGCCAAATCTCCAAACATGGCAAACTGGAATCACTTCGGTTAAAAGTGGGATAACTTCTTCATCATAACTCCAATGATATTGATTCAACTTCAGGGTGATTCTACATGGATTAATGAGTCCAAATCAAGCTTCTTACATCGTGATTCATTCTGGTTTTATTAGTATCAAGAATAAATTCCCAAATCTCCAAACAGGGCAAACTGGAATCACTACGGTTAAAAGTGGGATAACTTCTTCATCATAAGTCCAATGATATTGATTCAACTTCAGGATGATTCTACACTGATTTATGAGTCCAAATCAAGCTTCTTGCATCGTGATTCATTCAGGTTTTATTTGTATCAAGAAGAAATTGCCAAATCTCCAAACAAGGCAAATTGGAATCACTTCGGTTAAAAGTGGGATAACTTCTTCATCAAAAGTCCAATGATATTGATTCAAATTCAGGATGATTCTAAACTTATTTATGAGTCCAAATCAAGCTTCTTACATCGTGATTCATTCTGGTTTTATTAGTATCAAGAAGAAATTGCCAAATCTCCAAACAGGGCAAACTGGAATCACTTCGGTTAAAAGTGGGATAACTTCTTCATCATAAGTCCAATGATCTTGAGTCAACTTCAGGGTGATTCAACACTGATTTATGAGTCAAATCAGGCTTCTTACATCGTGATTCATTCTGGTTTTATTTGTATCAAGAATAAATTGCCAAATCTCCAAACATGGCAAATTGGAATCACTTCGGTTAAAAGTGGGATAACTTCTTCATCATAACTCCTATGATCATGAGTCAACTTCAGGGTGATTCGACACTGATTTATGAGACCAAATCAAGATTCTTACATCGTGATTCATTCTGGTTTTATTAGTATCAAGAAGAAATTGCCAAATCTCCAAACATGGCAAACTGGAATCACTTCGATTAAAAGTTGGATAACTTCTTCATCATAACTCCAATGATATTGATTCAACTTCAGGGTGATTCTACACTGATTAATGAGTCCAAATCAAGCTTCTTACGTCGGGATTCATTCTGGTTTTTTTAGAATCAAGAAGAAATTGCCAAATCTCCAAACAGGGCAAACTGGAATCATTTCGGTTAAAAGTGGGATAACTTCTTCATCATAACTCCAATGATATTGATTCAATTTCAGGGTGATTCTACACTGATTAATGAGTCCAAATCAAGCTTCTTACATCGTGATTCATTCTGGTTTTATTAGTATCAAGAATAAATTCCCAAATCTCCAAACAGGGTAAACTGGAATCATTTCGGTTAAAAGTGGGATAACTTCTTCATCATAACTCCAATGATATTGATTCAATTTCAGGGTGATTCTACACTGATTAATGAGTCCAAATCAAGCTTCTTACATCGTGATTCATTCTGGTTTTATTTGTATCAAGAAGAAATTGCCAAATCTCCAAAAAGGGCAAACTGGAATCACTTCGGTTAAAAGTGGGATAACTTCTTCATCATAAGTCCAATGATATTGATTCAACTTCAGGATGATTCTAAACTGATTTATGAGTCCAGATCAAGCTTCTTACATCGTGATTCATTCTGGTTTTATTTGTATCAAGAATAAATTCTCAAATCTCCAAACAGGGTAAACTGGAATCACTTCGGTTAAAAGTGGGATAACTTCTTCATCATAAGTCCAATGATATTGATTCAAATTCAGGATGATTCTACACTTATTTATGAGTCCAAATCAAGCTTCTTACATCGTGATTCATTCTGGTTTTATTAGTATCAAGAAGAAATTGCCAAATCTCCAAACAGGGCAAACTGGAATCACTTCGGTTAAAAGTGGGATAACTTCTTCATCATAAGTCCAATGATCTTGAGTCAACTTCAGGGTGATTCGAAACTGATTTATGAGTCCAAATCAAGCTTCTAACATCGTGATTCATTCTGGTTTTATTTGTATCAAGAAGAAATTGCCAAATCTCCAAACAGGGCAAACTGGAATCACTTCGGTTAAAAGTGGGATAACTTCTTCATCATAACTCCTATGATCTTGAGTCTACTTCAGGGTTTTTCGACACTGATTGATGAGTCCAAATCAAGCTTCTTACATCGTGATTCATTCTGGTTTTATTAGTATCAAGAATAAATTCTCAAATCTCCAAACAGGGCAAACTGGAATCACTTCGGTTAAAAGTGGGATAACTTCTTCATCATAACTCCTATGATCTTGAGTCAACTTCAGGGTGATTCGACACTGATTTATGAGTCCAAATCAAGCTTCTTACATCGTGATTCATTCTGTTTTTATTAGTATAAAGAAGAAATTGCCAAATCTCCAAACAGGACAAACTGGAATCATTTCGATTAAAAGTGGGATAACTTTTTCATCATAACTCCAATGATATTGATTCGATTTCAGGGTGATTCTACACTGATTAATGAGTCCAAATCAAGCTCCTTACATCGTGATTCATTCTGGTTTTATTAGTATCAAAAATAAATTCCCAAATCTCCAAACAGGGCAAACTGGAATCACTTCGGTTAAAAGTGGGATAACTTCTTCATCATAACTCCTATGATCTTGAGTCAACTTCAGGGTGATTCGACACTGATTTATGAGTCCAAATCAAGATTCTTACATCGTGATTCATTCTGGTTTTATTAATATCAAGAAGAAATTGCCAAATCTCCAAACATGGCAAACTGGAATCACTTCGGTTAAAAGTGGGATAACTTCTTCATCATAACTCCAATGATATTGATTCAACTTCAGGGTGATTCTACACTGATTAATGAGTCCAAATCAAGCTTCTTACATCGTGATTCATTCTGGTTTTATTATGATGTGATCATGGAAAGCACCAAAGAATGGAAGCATGAACCTGAAGAGCTTGTAGCTGAGGATGCAACCTTTAAGAGTGCATATGATGTGATCATGGACCGGATCACTAAGGAGAACAAGGAGAGTCTAGATGAGCCACATGAAGCCACATTGCACCAGCAACCTGGTGATGATGCTCTAGCCATTCCTGAAGGTCCCATGACTCGTTCCAGAGTCAAGAAGCTTGGAGAGAATGTTGTTGGATTACTCACTTCACATCCACAACAAGAAAGTCTTGGACAAGGTCTGATCCGAGATGTCTTGATCACCATTCAAGCCATCTCTACATCAAGCTGAGTTAGTGTCTAGGCAAGACATGGGGTGTGTGCTCTTTTCCTTGCTTTTGGTTTTGTCCCACGAGGTTTTCCGGAGGAAGGTTTTTAACGAGGCCACAACTTGTCTTCACATCACCTAAGTCCTATCTCGGTCCAAGACTATAGAAGTTTACATTTTATTTCATTCCATTTAAAAGCTTATGTTAAACTCTAGTTTCCTTTTTTGATCTTTGTCGAAACCCTAGAGGATTTGTCTCTGGTTTCTTATTTAAAGGGTTCTCTACACCCTCTTGTAATCATCCAACTTTTCAATAACAAGTATCATTAATTCTTGACGGCTCTCTCTCTCTAGAAAGTGTCGAGTTCTGGTGTGTAGTATCCAGAGATCTAAGGGTGTTTAGTTTGGTGTGTCATATCCAAGTTATTCATCTAGGAGTATCAAGAGATCATCCATCCCTCTTGTGTCACCATTCAATCCACACGCCTTGAAGGACTTGAGTCTCTGATTCGTTCTTGCAAGGATCTATCCATCATCCCATCAACCAAAGAGCATCCTAGGGACGCATCAAGTGGTATCAGAGCAACTTTGGTTGGGAAGTACTCGCTATCCTCTTTTGTTTTCTTGTTTTCTTTTGTTGTTTCATCCGTGTTTAATCTTTATCATCTTGAATAAGCAGTAGAACTCATCTAACTAGGGCTGCTCGTGACTGCATAAGAGTTTAGACAAGAACTTTGAGACTTTCCTTATTTGGTTTTTTCGGAAACCCTAGAGAGATAAAAACCCTAGCCGCATGCATTCCTTGTGTCGATCACTTTGTGCATTAGTCTAGCTTGTTTATCACCTTGAACACGAGCCTAATAAGCTTGTTAGGTTGCTAGAAAACCGTAGAAGAGTTTAGGAAAAAGTTTAGAAGCTTTTCCTTTTTGCTTGAATCGATTTCCTTTTCACTTAGCCGATTTCCTTTTTACTTGTTGTCTTGCAATACAAGCTTGTTCTCTTTTCCTTTTTGCTTGTTTTCTTTTTCCTTTTTGCTTGTCTTGTTACCTAGAATCCTTTTACTGGTTATTGTGTTTACCTTTGAGCAGGAAGCATGGAAGCCGAGTCTGAAGAAGAAGCTTCACTCGCCAGGAAGAACAAGTTTCTCATGGAGGCTATGTCGGCTCAACTTAACCAAAACATGGTGGCAACCATGACCGAGGTGATGAGGACCAACCTCAATGACATCAGGAGAGAGCTTAGAGAAGACATCAGGAGAGCTACTAGCCAAGTACCAAACCGAGAGACTAGGAGAGAAAGAGAGAGGAGAGAGGAGAGACCTCATGCAACTCGCCAAGAGCATGATGGTTATGAGGAGACTGACAATGAGTATGAGCACCTCAATTCATCCTCAAGAAGACATAGGCGTGTCCAAAAGAGAAGGATGAACCAGGGAGATGAGCTTGCTGGTTGGAAGATCAAGATACCCCCATTCCATGGCAAGGCTGATCCGGATGCCTACCTTGAGTGGGAGAAGAAGATTGAAAGCCTTGATGGAAAGGAACCAATCTGTTACAGCAAGGAGAAGACAGTCTCTAAGCCATTTAAAGAAGATAAACAATTCTGTTTATTCAGTGAAAAGGATAAGGAGGCATTGTTACAAGTAATGATGGATGTGGAGAAGCAAATCAAACGGACCAACACAACACGTCCATCCATTGAAACACAGCATCAAGAACCAGCACCAGTTGCACCTATCCAAGAAGATCAAGACAAGGTGACCTCCCATATCTTTCATAAAGAAGAGCAGCCTGTTCAGAACGTCATGGTCCCTTTAACACAACACATGGTAGCAGGGAAGACACCCAGGGAACCTCAGAGAGCTCGTAGAATGAATCAACTAATTGTCTTTGATCCATGTGATTTCCAAAGGACCTTCTTAGGTACTTTTTTGTTCACTCCTTTTGTTTGGTACAAGAAAAGAGAAGTGGAACTATCAAGACACGACTTGGATATGAGACATATTGTATTTGAGCCTGGAGGAGAGGTCTGGAATCAGAAGAACAAGATCAAACAGATTAAGAAGAGTTCAGCTGCACCAACATTTGATTTTGTAGATTTCTCATCCTCTGAAGATAAGGGGTTGCACGTCTCAGCTCAGCAAGAGTTTCACTATGAAACCAACTGGAGAATGAAGCCAATTCAGTCACGGATCCAACAAACCAGACAACGCAGAAAATGGCCTCCTGATCATCAAGATATTGCTAGTTTTGCAAAACATGTCGGTTTGGATCTTTCCCAAGAGAAACTTATATCTGATTGTGCTGGAAGCTTACATACCTACTCGTGGAGACCTAGAGAATATTTCCACAAGATTATCACCCTTGGAGAGTGCTCTGTTCGTGCTAGAACAAGTTGGGGTCATAAGGAATTTGAAGTTGATCAAAAGGACTTGCATCTTGACCATATCAAGATATGGAAGCCACCAGATATGCAGCAACTTCAGTACCAATGCAAAGATTATCAAAATGTAATTGGAGATGAAGAATTCACTAGAGTCAATGGTGAAGTGATTACTGGAGCAGGAGAAGAACTCATGTTTTCTTCTCAAATCAAAGAGAAACCACCAGATAAACTTAGTCTACAACAATCTCCAAAGAAACCAACCCGGGGTAACTATCTAAACTCAAAGAAAAACATGAAGCCTGATTTGCTTGCTGTGGGTACAGGTCAAACTGTTTTGAGATCTACCATTTTCGAAAAGAGAAGCTATGATAATGATCAGAGTATCAAGAATGGGTTGTTGGCTAAGTTGATGATGCAACCATCAAACCTTGGAAACTGTCTAGCCGCCAGCCTTGACATAGGGACAGTCCGAGGGTCATATCTCAACAACCACAAGGAGTTAACCATCAAACTCGACTGCCATGGAAACTTAACTCATCAGGGTCTCACGTCGATTTGGAATCAAGTCCAAACCTTCTCAGATGAAAGAGTTATGGGTTCTACAAATCGGGTGATCCTGTATTGGCTATCTTTGAATTTTTCTAAGTTTAAAACATCTCAATCCTATATATGGCGACCAGGTGAGCATGCTAAGGTAAGTGATCATGTTTTCAAGAGTTCTTTTATCAATTACACAGATATGATGCACTTGTTTTTGTCAAAAGAGCCATGTGCAGATTATGATGAAGCTTGGAAGCATACAAGAAGAAAGAACAAGCATGTGGAAGACAAGCGGTTCAAGCCACCTGATTTGGATCAGGATAAGCACCAAGACGTCACTGACTTCACCCTCATCAAAGAAGCACCACCAGATGCAGCACACAAGCCAAAACCGAGCAAAAACCAATTTGGGATAAGATTATTACTCTTTGATAAACTTTCATGTGCTAACTTGCTTTGTTTCAATATATCAGGTTTGAGTAATGAATCAGGAACTAAATGGATTAATGCCTTCTACATATCCAAACCAGTCAGCAAACCATGCCTATCAAAGGGGCGTTGCAAGGTAAGTGTAATCTGATCTTAAACTTGATGTTACTGACTTGGTCCCCTCTATGCAGGGTAAAACAAGATTTGAGGACAAATCTTTTGAAGAGGGAGGGATGATGTGATCATGGAAAGCACCAAAGAATGGAAGCATGAACCTGAAGAGCTTGTAGCTGAGGATGCAACCTTTAAGAGTGCATATGATGTGATCATCGACCGGATCACTAAGGAGACAAGGAGAGTCTAGATGAGCCACATGAAGCCACATTGCACCAGCAACTGGTGATGATTCCCTAGCCATTCCTGAAGGTCCCATGACTCGTTCCA
>CAJHQQ010005568.1:0-15858 GCA_905132885.1 Moricandia moricandioides
CTAACTATTATGAAAAAACTAATGAGAAACTTAGTGGGGCAAATGGAAGTAGTTTAAATGTAAACCATAAACTACCTAAAGCAAAAATTTGTAATAAAGAATATTGTTTTAAAATACAATTTATTCTTGTAAAGAATTTAAGCCAAGATATCATATTAAGAACTCCATTTTTTTACACAAATTTACCCATTCAAAGTCATAGAACTAGGAATTACAAAAAAATAATTGGAGAAAAATCATATTTGAATTTTTATCTCCAATGAAAACTAAAGAAATATTAACTTTACAAAACTATACTGTAGAAAAATCTATATACATAATAAATGGAAAACAAAAAACATATCCACTATCTACAGAAAGAAATAAAATATCATCAAATAGAAAAACAATTAGATAATTCATTAGTAATAAATAAAATTAATAAATTAGAAAATAAAATATTGAACCAACTACGTTCGGAAATCCCAGATGATTTTTGGGAAAGGAAAAAAAAACATATTGTTGATATTCCTTTTGAAAAGGATTTCAATGAGGAAAATATCTCAACTAAACCTAGACCCATATAAATGAATCAAGAAGTTTTAGAACACTGTCAAAAAAAAAAAAAAGAAATCCAAGAACTATTAGATGAAAAAATAATAAGAAAATCCAAACACCTTGGAGTTGCTCAGCCTTTTATATCAATCATAAGCAGAAAAAGAAAGACGGATACCTCGCTTGATAATTAACTATAAACCCTTAAACAATGTTATACAATGGATAAGATACCCAATACCTAATAAAAGAGACTTATTAAAAAGACTATATGATGCATGTATATTCTCAAAATTTGATAAGAAAAGTGGATTTTGGCGAATTCAAATAAATGAAAAAGATAAATATAAAACAACATTTCGTGTACCAGTTGGCCACTATGAATGGAATGTCATGCCATTTGGTTTAAAAGTGCACCATTTGAATTACAAAATATTATAAACGAAATTCTTATTCCTTACTCCATGTTTTCCATAGTATATATAGATGATTTATTAATATACTCAAAACCTATTGATCAACATTTTTAGCATTTATATAATTTCTTGAATATAGTTAGAAAACATGGATTAGTAGTTTATATAAAAAAGATGCAAATATTTCAAACAAAAATAAGATTTATAGGACATAATATTTACCAAGGAACTATAACACATATTTCTAGATCAATAGAATTTAAAATAAATTCCTTGATGAAATAAAAGAAAAAAAACACAATTGCAACGATTCCTCGGATTTTTATACTATATATCAGATTTTTTTACTAACATACGTAAACTAATACATCATTTATTTCAGAGATTCCAAAAGAATTCAGTTTCATGGTCTAGTATGCATACTAGTATAATCCAAGATATTAAGAAATATGTCACAACATTACCATGATTAGTTATTCCATATCTGAATGCATTCATGATAGTAGAGACTGATGCATCAGAGAGAGGATATGGAGGGATCCTTAAACAAAAATTGTTAGAATCAACACAAGAGTCTATAGTACGTTTTCATTCAGGAGTTTGGGTAGGACACCAAAAGAATTATTCCATAGTTAAAAAGGATGTTTTATCTATAGTAAACTGTATTTCTAAATTTCAAGATGATTTAATAAATAAAAAGTTTTTACTACATGTTGATTGTAAATCCATAAAAGAAATTTTACAAAAGAACGTAAAGAATTTGGTTTCCAAGCATATTTTGCAAGATGGCAAAATATATTATATGTTTTTGATTTTATATACAATATATAAAAGAAAAAAAATTGTCTACCAGATTTTTTGACAAGAGAGTATTTAAAGGGAAAATACAAGACAATCAAAAGTAGTGAACAAAAAAGGCCAATGACAACATCAGATTATGTCAAGACTCAGTTACACATACAAGGAAAACCAACATCCACCACCAACCAATTTTCAGTATTAGCGAAACTTCCACCATTTTGCTATGCAAAAGCCATTAACCCAACACCCCAAAAAATATAGCTCTTACACCAACCATACAGAAAACCACTGGCCAAAAATTCACCAATTTCCTTAAACCACAACGCCAACACCTAACTACCACCTCACTTACTATCCCCATATCCCTCAAAGACTTAAACCTCTTTACCAATCGTCTCTCCCACGAAGATAGCCAGTTCATCACAGATAGTCTAAACAAAAACCGTACCTTTTATGAATTCATCCTTGTAGACACCAAATCAGTAGAGATTATTCATCATACTGATAAAACCAACCAAACCTTATTTCCTACTCCATATGTATGATCCTAAAAGTATGTACCGCCTCAGACCCTAGATTTATGAACTTTCACACCACCAAAGAATTCTCCATTTTGGGATACCATATTCTGAGTTTTTCTTATGTAGATTACCAAAAAGCCTTCCCCTATGCCATATACCTACAAACTTACGACCATTCCTGGTTCATATCCTTTGACTTCCATTTCCCAAAGTCAATACCAGGATGGTTCTATGAATGGTGGAACTGGTTTGGAACATGTGACCAAATCTATTCAACCCAAATACCAAAAGTATCCTTACCCTACTACCAAACACGAAAAACACTCACCTATAGGTCCCCTACCAAAAATAGCTTTCCATATTAATATGGGCATACCCTGGATACTGCCCTGGCATTATAACCTCGTTACTTTTTAACCTGATATGCCATACCCTTTAGTTCGAGACGATTGGTAAATACAGCTTAGACCGTTGTTCTATTGCCAACTTAGGAAAATGGATCAAAACCAACCAACAAATCAAACAATCTGCGGCGACTCTATCCCGAGCTCTACCACCCATACAAACCAAAAAAAACCCAACCACAAACCATCAAGCCCAACAGAATCAACAATATCATCATCCAGATCCAAGAAAGGTAAAGGAAAAGAAAAGCTCAAAAAAATCTTAGAAGCGATCGCTATGAAAATATCCTCATACGAAGAAGAAGACATCACTCAAGAAACAAACATACAAGGTACCAATACATAATGTGGACCACTATCACAAGATCTGTACGAAGAATAAACAAAGAATAAAAATAATATTTTAAAAAAAAGAGAAAGAATAGACCGACAAAAGAAGAATACAACAAGAAGTAGATAAAATAATCTACAACTCTGCAGAACTCTGCAAAACTAAAGTTTCAACAAAGATTACTTCACTTCAAAGCTACCAAGACAAGCCAAAATCATTAATTAAGCAAAGGGATAAAATCAACAATCATGACAAGTTTATCAATTACGGAAAAATGCTCAAGACTACAACAAGACATTACTCATTCACAAACAATGACACTTTACCACATCAAGATTACTCAGAACTCAAGGCTCCAAGAAAACAACACGACATCATACAAGTTCGTTCAGTCAAGCTAATATTAATAAGGAATCAAGACTATTGTAAAAGGCATGGTAATTTTCAGCGATACTTCCCAAGAAAATTCCCTGCACTACAAACTCTCTAAATATTTTCATCTTTCTATTTTACTTTTAGTTTTGTATTTAAACATTGTATTTCTTCCAATTTCATTTCAACTTATAAGTTTATAATTCAGGTTTTATAATTTACATTATACAATCTTTTGTATCTTCTTAAATTATAAATATAAGTAGTATAAGCTGGGATATATAGAGTAAACGGAATTTAAATGGTTTTGTCAAAGGTTTAAAAAGTGATGTTGAAATAGAATTAAAAGGATGTGTTAGGGTTTGATAATTAGTTATTAGATTATATTCATCCTTGTCTAAATTGTTATCTCTCTTATTTATTTGCCGTGAGATAGTATGAAGTATTTGACTTTGATAATTATTTTGTTCATAAAGTATTTTTATATCTGCCATATTTACTATGTCTTTATCATTCCTATTTGCTCGAGTTCTAAATGGAGTAGCTATTACTTGTATTTGGGTTGTATATAATTGTTACCATGTGACCAAGTCTATCCAACTCAAATAACAAAAATATCCTTACCCTACTATACCAAAAACGAAAAACACTCACCTATAGGTCCCCTACAAAAATAGCTTTCCATATTTATATGGGCATACCCTGGATATTGTCCTGGCATTTTAACCTCGTTACTTTTTTACTGATATGCCATACTCTTTAGATCGAGAATATCGAGTAAAATGGTGGGACAAATACAGCTTAGACCGTTGTTTTGTTACAAACTTAGAAAAATGGATTCAAACCCACCAACAAATCAAACAATCTGTGGCGACTGTATCTCGAACTCTTCCACCCACACAAACCAAAAATACCCAACCAAAAAACCATCAAGCCCAACAGAATCAACAACATCATCATCCGGATCCAATAAAATTTAAAAGACAAGCTCAAAAAAATCTTAGAAGCGATCGCTATGCAAATATCCTCGAACGTATAAGAAGACATCACTCAAGACACAAACATACAAAGTGTCGATCCATACGACGTACCACTATAACAAGATACATATGAAGAATAAACAAAATATTAAAAAAAAGGAGACTAACAAAATAAGAATACAACAAAAGTAGATAAAATAATCTACAACTCTGCAAAAATCAAGTTTCAACAAAACTTACTTCACTTCAAAGCTACCGAGACAAGCCAAAATCATTAACCAAGCAACGGGACAAAATCAACAATCAAGACAAGCTTATTAATTACGCCAACAAGCTCAAGACTGCAACAAGACACTACTCATTCACAAATAACGACACTTCACCACGTCAAGATTACTCAGCACTCAAGATTCTAAGAAAACAACACGAAATCATACAAGTTCTTTCACGCAAGCTAATATAAATAAGGAATCAAGACTATTTTACAAGGTAGAGCGATTTTCAGCAATACTTCTCGAGAAAATTCCCTGCACTACAAACTCTCTAAATATTTTCGTATTTCTATTCTACTTTTACTTTTGTATTTCAACCTTGTATTTCTAAATAAATCAATAAAGTAACTTTTATTCATACACTTTTTCCATTTTCATTTAAACTTTTAAGTTTATAATTCAGGTTTTCATAATTTACAGTATACAATCTTTTTGTATCTTTTAAATTAAAGATATAAGGAGTATAACCTAGGATATATAGAGTAAATGGTATCAGAGCCAGCACCTTTTCAAGTAAGTCTACATGATCAAACAATATTTAATATCTTAGTTAATGTACAATTTATCTGAAAATAAATTCCAACAAGAAAGACATGGCTATCTATTATATATAGAATATACTTTAAGCAATCTACATCAAAATTTAATCCAAGATGTTTATTACAAGATGATAAAGGAGAAACAACAATATTAGCTGTTATAGTAAAGATACTCCCGTATCTACTTATACTCCTAAGAAACTGAAATTGATAGAAATTACTATTCCTTACCAATGAAAAATTGATATTACCTAACCACCAAGAATTTTTTTTTAAACTATTACTACTATAATTGAACAAATGGATGGGTAGAATACTATTAAAATTGGGATACTTTAAAGAACCATCCTCATTAAGAATTAGTTCTTTTTATCCAAGACCTTTTTTTCTGATTATAGAACATGTAGAGAAAGTACTGAATCAGAGGAAAATGTAGAACAAATTTTGATTAAAAATCAAGAAAAACCTCCATTTAATTTCCAAGCTCCAATTGCTGAACCTAATCAAAATTCTGAAGTAGGATCTAGCTTTCCACTTCTCCAACACCCTCAGATTTTAATTCTATAAATGTTATTCAAAAGGTTTTGAAATTGATAAATAGTATCTTAAAGAAGAATTTGTATCTGAAAGAAATAAAGATAAAAGACAAAGGTATTTAAAATATTTACTAAAGAAACAACTATTAGTTACCGAAAAAACTGGTATAATCATATGAATAAAATAGAAACTAATATTCCGTTTTTAATATGGTTTGAAACATATTATCAAGAAAATAAAATACCATAACCTTATAAAATGAATCAATTAACATTAGTTCAACTTTGCATAATACTTGGGAAATGACTAATTGAGAAAAAAATAAAACAGTTCATCCACCTTTAAAGGATTTAAAATTATATACACCCCAAATACAAGTCATAGCTACTCCATTTAGAACTCGAGAAAATTGAGATGATAAAGACATAGTAAATATGATAGATATAAAAATAGTTTACGAACAAAATAATTATCAAAGTGAAATACTTCACACTATCTCACGGCAAATAGATCATATAGATAACAAGATAGACAATGATGAATATAATTTAATAACTAATTATCAAACCCAGCACATCCTTTTAATTCTATTTCAACACCTCTTTTTAAACCTTTGACTAAACCAGTTAAATTTCCAGAAAATGAAATTTTAAAATTCATTTCTAGTACACTATAACAACTAGATAAAAATAAAGGAATAAAAATATTGATGAAAGTAGTTAAACAGAAACTGATGAAGTAATCGAAATCAATTTCATAAAGAGAAACTTTCAACCTTCAAAAAAAAACATATTATCCTAAACACTCACCACCTGACCTATTATTTAAAGAACATCATCATTTCTCAATCGCAAACTTTTACACAGGAGACGGTATATATGATTGGAATATAGATGGTAGATCAGAATATGAGATGATGAATTTACTTCAAGAAATGGGGATTGCTGGTTTGGCCTATAAAGCTAAAAGCTTGACGGATAAACAAGCATGTGTCCTCTTAATTTCAGGATTCAATGGAGCCTTAAAATATTGGTGGGATAACGCATTAGATAGTTTATCTCAAGACTTTATAATAAACCACGTTGAAACTAGAAAAATAGAAGGGGAAGATGGACTTATGAAGAAGAACAAATTCAAAATGCTACAGAAGTATTATTACATACAATGACCATGCACTTTGTGGAAAAGCCAACTGAAGAACTAGCTAGTAAAAAACTAGTATTAACAACTCTTATATGTCCAACCTTAGGAGATTTTAAATGGTATAAAGAAATATTTATAACTAATATATTCCAAAGAAATGCTTGTAATCAGCCTTTTTGGAAAGAAAGGTTTATATCTGGATTACCTTCTTTTAGCCGAAACACTAATAAGTAAATTAAAAGATTTTTTTGAAGGTCAACCGATTCTATGGGATTTTATAACTTATGGTCAGTTGTTCGCTTTCGTTAAAAAAGAAGGATTACCAATATGTCAAGATCATAAAGATAAACAACAAACTAGTAAATTTAAATTTGGTGAAACTATGAGCTCATTTTGTGAGCAATATGATTACCATCGTCTTACTACATCTTCTAGAGAAAAAAAATAAAAACTCACAAACATAAAAAAAATTATATCCTCACGACGACATAATAGGAAAAAATATTCAAATTTTTTTCTTATCCTTGTTATATGAAAAATAAAACCCCTAAAAATGTGGTTAAAAGGGAAAAAATCGTTTGTCGGAATTGCATACGTTAGGGACATAAATCAACTAAATGCAAAATGAAAAGAAAGGTTAATGAAAATTTTCATGATCAAAAGGATATTAGAGAAAAACTAGAAAAGTTACTCCTTTCAGAACTCAGAAATTTCTGGAGAATCTAGTAATGAACCTTACCTAGATATTATAGAAGGTCAAAGTGAATCAGCATCTGAAGATTCTCATAATTGTTCTGATGATATTTGCAATTGTAAAAAAATAAATGTAATTACTAAAGATATAGATAAAAAAATTCTAATAGATATAATTGATAAAATTAATGACCCAGAAATTAATGGAATATCTTGTAAAACTTAAAAATATTGTACATAGAGAAAACCAATTTTCTACTCCACAACCTTTTATCCTTAGCAGGATATTAGAAAAATATCCCTCTCCTACTTTATTTAAATAAGTAACTACATGAGAGTTACAAAAAGAAGTAAAAAATTTAAAAAATCTAAGTATTCAAAATCACAGAACTAGGAATTAGTACAAAAATAGTTGGAGAAAAAAAAATCAAATTTGATTTTTTATTTCCAATTAAAACCAAGGAAATAATATCTTTCCAAAACTCCACTATAGAAAAATCTATAAACCTAATAAATGGAAAACAAAAACATATCCACTATCTACAGTAAAAATATAATATCATCAAATAGAAAAACAATTAGATAATCCATTATTAATAAATAAAATAAAGAAATTAGAAAATGAAATATTAAACCAAATATGTTCGAAAATCCCAAATGCTTTTTGGGAAAAAAACATATTGTTGATATTCCTTATGAAAATGATTTCAATGAGGCTTAGAAACCGCGTAGCTGATTGGCACCCTTGCCACACATGCTAAGGCTTAGTAATCTAAGTCTTTGGTCCAATCATGATTAAGCCGTGGTTTGATATCCAAACATACCCGACCATCGGACCAGTAACCGCTAGAACCTGACCTACTGGCCCAACCTACACTCCTCCCAGCTGAGTTGAGTTCCCTCACAGTATGTCCAGCTAGCTGAACTCAGTCTACTAATTGATCAACTTGACCTTTCTTTAATATGCAGTGTTGACTAGCTAGCTGATTGAGCTGCCCTTGCTTGGCTGAGCGCGGTCTAAGCTCCGTTCAGCTTGACTCACTCTTTCCGTAGCACAAGCCTCATTTTTTCTTTAATCCTTCATTTCCTTTGGCCAAGTGTCATTTCCAACCGGAATTGACCCTTCTTCATACCATAGACTGCTTGTCTTGATTTCTTTTGACTTGGCTGTTCCATTGTCTGTCCCAGAGATCCTATCTATGATCGGCGACATGACAATCCCTAGTGTTAACCAACGGCTCGAGACAAATCATACACAAATCTGATTTTTCTGGAAAGTCAGAATTGTCATCTTCAACTAATTTGTTGTTTGAAGTAAAAGTAAACTGTTTGCGTTCATTGTTTTTATTATTCCTTAAATTTATAAATATAATACTTTTATAAATCATAACCCTGAATCTGAGAAATTCTTTCTTGAAATATGCATCTTGCTTTTTTGTGGTGCAAAAGTTTTTTGAGTAATATATACATTTTATTGTCTATATGTCTAACATTATATCTATATTTCTTTTATTTTGAACAAAATATTATCTTGTTATTAGAGACCACATATTTTATTACTGTAATGGCTTAAATACTTTTAGCCCAATTAATTTTATTTTACGTAGAAAATTTTAATCTTCTTTTAATTTTTTAATAATATTATCTTCACTTATTGCTTATGAATTTCTGCTGATTTCATCTTTTCATGATATTACTAATCTTTTATTTGATTTTTCAAAATAAAAATAAAATAAAATTCAAAGAAGCAGTCTGAAATAAAAAAGTCAAAAAGGTTAACAATATTAAAAAAAAGATGAAACTAGTCAAAATAAAGAAGCAATATATGAAAATAATACTTATAAAAAAAAGAAATAAAAAGTCAAAGAAGAAGATAGAAATTTTCTGTATAAAATTAAAACAATTTGGCTAAGAATATCTAACTCATACCATAACAGATTATGTGGTCTCTAATAACTAGATAAGATTTGCTTAAGATAAAAGAAGTATAAATATAATATTAACATCTGGACGTGAGAAGAATATATTACTCAAAAAGCTTTTCCAGCACAAAAACAAAATTGAGATTTCAACAAAGAAATTTTGAGATTTAGGTTTGTGATTGCTAGAAAAATATTTTAGTTATGAGTTTAGAGAGTAATGATAACAATGAATGCAAACAATTCGCTTTTGACCTCAACGTCAAACCTGTTGAGGATGACAATTCCGATTTTCCTCAAAACTCAGATTCATGTACGATTTGTCTCGAGCTGTTGTTCAACAGTAGGGACGATCACCGAACACTTGTTACGCTTACATGTGGCCATAAGTTTCACCTCGGTATGTAATTTTGTTTAATTTCCTTCGTTCGCAAAGCAACTTTTAAAAAAAAAAATGTTTGAATGAGTATTTATATTTTTTTGAAAAAATTGGGTATTTAGATTTAAGTTATGTAAAACACTTCTCTTTTTAATTCGTTTGCAGCATTGTGGGTCATTAGTTTCATAAGTCGTGTTAATAATTTCTGATGCCTCTTGTTAAAAACATTGGATGGAATATTGGTATAAGATTGTCTATATTTTTATTGAAATAATTATGTATGATTGTCTATGATGTGATAATTTGAGCCATAACTATTTTTATTAAAAGAAGAAGAATTTTTATATTAAAGTTGCATTAACTCAAAACTTTTGTTCTATGCCACAATCTATGTGTTTTAGTCAAACAAAAAATGTACTAACAAATATGATATTATTTAGCGCATTAGTGTGAGATAGCCTGCATCCAATGTTAATTGTACATTTTACTTAGCATAGATCATACAGTCATGTGTATCAGGAGCTTAATTAGCTTTCGTTTTTTCATATGCGCTATGTTATTTTGTAGAAACAGTTAACAATTTTGTCATGACATGATTCCTTTTATGTATAGATTGTATTGGTTCAGCCTTTAATGCAAAGGGCTTTATGCAATGCCCAAACTGTATGCAAATAGAACCAGGTCAATGGCGATATGCAACCAACCATCCAATCCCAAATATTAGTGAGGATGATTGGAATGGCGAAGAAGAAGAAGAAGCATACAGTGATAGGGTAATATTTTTTTCCGTTTCGGACTTGATGTCTTGATGCATTTCCTGCAACTGATGTCATCTAAAATACTTAGTATATAGTATTTTAAGCTGAAAGAAAACATCTTCAACGGATGCTTGAGTTATGTTTTGTACATCTTGTAGTTTCCAGAAATGGAATTGTGCCCTTATGAAGGCTTAATACGTCTGCGCGACTATTCCCAGTAAGATTTACATTATTATAGTTACAATAATATCTTTATGTTTTACCACTTTGATGAAATCTTTCAAAACAATTAATTATGTTTCACAAAGGGCTCCACAATCTTCTGTTACTGCTTCTGTCGGTCAACATTTCAATAGGCAGTGGATCACCGCCATAGAGGATGTCCGACAGAGGGCTCCACCATCTAATCGATTGGTTTTGTCGAGGGCTTTAGAGCCAGGGGTGATGACAGAGAGACACTATCTTGCACATCCATCTTTCCACCACATGTAACGTTTTTCCTGCCTTCAACTATTTTTAATAAGAAAATCAGTAATCTTTTTTCTTAACATTATAGTGTGGCATGTAGTGCAATATTTAGAAGATGCTTAGATTTTTTTGTAAACTCTTCTCACCTATTTGGACTTTGATTTACTGAATTTTACTCAGTTATATACTCTTTTTGCCTAAAATCCAATTCAATTCTATAGTTAACAGAAAAGATGAGTTCACATTTCGACAATAACAGATGAAATCTTTACCTTTTTTCAGTCCCTCATTTCCCAATGCTCCACAGTTCCTGTCTTACAGAAACACCAGCACAATGCAAGTTAACCAGATTCCATCACTCTTTGACGATTTATCTGCACCGGTCTCGGTTGGTCATATGTTTTTGTCTGGTAGGGAACAAGTGCCTAGAGGAATCTCCCATTCTTGGGCTAATTTAACGCACCAACTGAGGCCGAACCTTTTTAGGAGCAGCAGCCGTGGAGCCGGAACAATTGATAATAACGGTGGTGGCAATGGAGTAACCAGCAGTGATGGTGGAAGAGGTGGAGGTGGAAACGGAAATGGTAATGGACTAAGTGGTGGTAGCCACTAAAGCTTCGGCAGACCTTCTTAAGGAATTCTGTTTAGGTCATTACATTCATATGAAGCTTTGATAAGAGAAAGTGAACTTGTTTTTTTCTTAATGATTTCAGCAAACTAAAGACTATTTTCAGTTTATTATATATTGGTTTTCTTGTCAACAATTTTTTTTTATATATAGATAGCCTATTCACCAACAATGGAATGAAAATAGAATACATTTTATGATCAATCTTATTGGGCTAAGAAAAACGCTGGCTACAAAAGCCAAGCGGGAAAAACAAATGTAACCGATAGAAGGAAACATTACACATACATATACAATAAGAGACGTGGGAATGTCCTCTAAACTGAATGCCAATATTAACGAAAAGTGAACGATGCCATAGAAATTAGAGAGCATATACGAAGCTCTGTTGTCCAAGTCGTTTTCTCAACCTACACAAGTGACTTTTTTAATTCCCTTTTATTTGGATTTTGAAAATTCATGTGATATTGCACGTACTACTCTCTCTCTGTCTTCATAATAAGTGTCATTATATCATTTTCTATATGTTACATAAAAATATCACTTAAAATCACAATGCAAATTATACTTATTTTCAGTTTAATATTAAATGCAAACTACATTGATCTTATAAATAATTTTACTTATCTCAAATATTATTAGCCAAATATGTTTAATTAATAACAACTTAATTAAATTTTAATTACTTTTTTAATGTAAGTAAAAAATGTCAAAGTGACACTTATTAAGTAACGGAGGGAGTTTCAATTTTGCAGCCTATTAAATTTAAATAAGACAACTAGGTAGCTGAGTTTGATTTGTCCTTTTGAAGTTTAAATCGTAATCTATTGTTCCTTGTGTATATATGATCAGAATTCTCTTTGTTTCCTACAAGTTATGTTCCCTTGGTTGTAATAAACTCTTAGATAAGTAGGAAGCAACTAAAACCAAGATTGGTCTAGTTGCTGCCAAATATAAAAGCATGATTGTACAACTCATGTATAAAATTACAAGGCTTTTGAGAGGACTTACTTGGAAAACTTATAAGGTATTTTCTTGGTTTTGGAATCATTTTCACACCAGAAGATTTATTTCTGTGTAAAAAGAAGTATGCATAGCAGTTGTTGAACAAATTTGGAATGATGAACTGTAAGAGTGTTGATACATTTCTTTTACATCTTACGGAAATTAAAAGAATAAGAGGAAGGTACAGAACATACAAATCTCAAACTATATTTTAGTACTGTAGGATGAATTTTATATTTGGCAACAACTAGACCGGATTTTGGTTTTGTTTCTTCCTACTTATCTAAGAAATTATTAAAACCAAAGGAACATAATTTGTAGGAAGCAAACAGAATTCTGATATCTATACAAGGAACAATAGATTATTGTTTAAAGTTCAAAAGGACAAATCAAACTGAGCTGAGTGGTTATCTTATTTAGATCTTACATGCTACAAAATGATGTGTGAAGTACCACATAAATTTGCAAAATGAGAGTAAAAGGGAATCAGAAAAGTCACATGTGGAGTTTAAGAAAATGTCTTAGAAAAGAGAGCTTCGTATATGCTCTCTAATTTCGTTTCATTTCACTTATCATCAGTATTGGAGTTTAAAAGATTTATCCACGTTTCTCATTGTCTATGTGTAATGTTTGTTTATGTCAGTTACATTTATATTTTCTTTTGGCTTTTGTAGCAGCGGTTTTCTTAGCCCGTTTAGCTTGGTTATAATATGTATTGAACTTTGATTCCATTGTTGGAGAGTAAACAATCTATAAAAAACTATGTTGATAAAAAAAATATATGAAACTGAAAAAGTCTTAATATAAGAATATGAGATTAACTTGAATAAAATGAAAAACATTATATAATATAGAAAGAAATTGTAGAGAAAATTAACTTGAATAAAATAAAGTTACTTCAATCTTACTTGTGTTCAGGACCATAGACGAAGATCTCTTGTCCAGATTGATGTATCTAGGGAGACAATAATTTGCACATCCATATTTCCACCACACATAATGTTTTTCCTACCTTTCCTTTCCTTACTTGGACTTTCATTAATTGAATTTTACTCACTTTTATACTTTTTTGTTTAAAAGTTAAATTCTATAGTAAACCTAAAAATGAGTCGACATTCAGACAATAATAGATAAAATCTTTACAATTTTGAAGTCCCTCCGTACGCAATGCTCCACTGTTGCTGCCTTATCCAAACACCAGCACAATGCAACTTAACCGGATTCCATCACTCTAGGGTGATTTATAACCAACGGTCTCGGGTGGTCATATGTTCTTGTCTGCTAGGGAACAAGTGCCTAAAAATTTTCAGATTCTTGGGATAATTTAACGTATGTGTAACGACCCTTTCCCTAGAATCTTACTTTCAACCTTAACAACACTTCTCTTCACTCTAATACTTTCTTTATTTCAACTCAACACAAGTAACTAAACTCAATGAAAACCGAATAAAATAAACATAGTTTAAGAAATCGTAGTGAAAACTCTTAAAACGAAACAAAGTAGATGGCACCATCCCAACTTCTACTTATGCACCTCCTCGATCATACCTGCAAGAAGGAGGGTAGGCAATTGGGATTAATCAGTGAAGGTAGGTTCTAGGAACCCACAAACTCATTTCAGATCACATATCACATCAAGCACAAGTCATAAGTTAATATCAACCAAATATGCATCAAACAAGATTTCCTTGAATTTTCTAGTCCACTACTTCACCATTCTCACTCTCGTTTCTCTTTCTCATTTCATACTTCATTCATTCTCGTTAGTAACTCATCATTATTTATCATTCATATCTCTTGCCAAACCGGCACTCGCAACCAGGCAATCAACAAACTGGCACTCGCCAAACCGGCACTCACCAAACCGGCACTCTATCACACTACTACATAACCTTATCTCTCACAACATATCATTCATCAACATCACCCAACATGTTTACCATTAACATCCAAACACATTCTAGGTTCTTTTATTCACATCAACAATCATCATGCCTTTCATCACATCATCACAAATCAACAACTAGGTCTAGGTCCACATTAACAAAGGACTAACTCCTGAGGTATTATACAACATGAGAACGGTTCACATCCTAGTCTCAGATTTTCCTTACAAGATGACACAGATCCGGATCTAGAAGAAGAAGAAGAACACATCCACAAAACCACAGATCTGCAGTTTCACACTCAACGAAAGATGGGGAAAGGGATTAGGAATCAGATCTGTCACTCCCAGTGAAAAACCGCTGAAAGGAAGAAGAAGGAGATGTAGATCTGAGACTTAACGTAATGATATAAGGAACAACTACCAAAGAGGGCAAAGGAGAGAGAAATTCAGAGACAATGGAGGAGGATGGCCGGTGCCGGTGGTGATCTCGGGGGTGACGGCCTGCGGTTAGGGTTTCTTATCTCCGGAAAATTTCTGCAGGGCCTCGCTCTATTTTTCTCTGATGAGAAAATGAGAAGGGGCTCTCATATGTATAACAAAAGAGAAAGGGAACACCAGGGTTTCTCCCTTTTGGGGCCTTTTGCAAGTGTGCTTCTCTTTAAAAATACATGGAGGTTAATGGGCCGGGTTTGAGGATGTTACAATTCTCCCACCACTTACTGGGAAGTTGTCCCCGAAATCCTCGTGTCGAAACTTCAAAGCAAAACATCTCAAACCCAGACAGATCCATTGATTCCCATAAAAACTTGGCATTTGCAATTCACTGGTTACCGTAACCAACTCGGTTCATTGATTCTCGTAGAGATCCAAATGTACTTTTCAATCCCATCCCTTTCCCATTAAACCAACATCTTCTGTTTCCTTTCCCATGAACTATCACTTTCTTGTTGTATACAACTCAACATGTTTAATATACACTGATACACCATGACACATAACTTTCAGTGAAATGAGACATCCGTTGTGGCATTCCCACCGTCATGCCACCACGTCAGTCCTCTCATAGTCACGAACGATCTCACGTATCATAACACTAATGTCTCTAACTTACGTTCCATATTGATAAAGGATTTTACTCTATCCTAATCAAAGTAGTATAGATGAGTTTCAATCCAATCCTAAGTGATCATGATGCAATGAGAATACAAGTATAAACTTAATCTAAGTGCAATCAGTTTTGATGTGTGAAACGAAGTAACAAAAGAACACA
>CAJHQQ010005569.1:0-15857 GCA_905132885.1 Moricandia moricandioides
AAGGCAGCTGCTGATTCAAGCTCGGTTACATCAGTGATTCATTCTGGTTTTATTAGTATCAAGAATAAATTCCCAAATCTCCAAACAGGGTAAACTGTAATCACAACGGTTAAAAGTGGGATAACTTCTTCATCATAAGTCCAATGATATTGATTCAACTTCAGGATGATTCTACACTGATTTATGAGTCCAAATCAAGCTTCTTACATCGTGATTCATTCTGGTTTTATTGGTATCAAGAATAAATTCCAAATCTCCAAATAGGGAAAACTGGAATCACTTCGGTTAAAAGTGGGATAACTTCTTCATGATAACTCCTATGATCTTGAGTCAACTTCAGGGTGATTCGACACTGATTTATGACTCCAAATCAAGCTTCTTACATCGTGATTCATTCTGGTTTTATTAGTATCAAGAAGAAATTACCAAATCTCCAAACAGGACAAACTGGAATCACTTTGGTTAGAAGTGGGATAACTTCTTCATCATAACTCCAATGATATTGATTCAACTTCAGGGTGATTCTACACTGATTAATGAGTCCAAATCAAGCTTCTTACATCGTGATTCATTCTGGTTTTATTAGTATCAAGAATAAATTCTTAAATCTCCAAACAGGACAAACTGGAATCACTTCGGTTAAAAGAGGGATAACTTCTTCATCATAAGTCCAATGATATTGATTCAACTTTAGGGTGATTCGACACTGATTTATGAGTCCAGATCAAGTTTCTTACATCGTGATTCATTCTGGTTTTATTAGTATCAAGAAGAAATTGCCAAATCTCCAAACAGGGTAAACTGGAATCACTACGGTTAAAAGTGGGATAACTTCTTCATCATAAGTCCAATGATATTGATTCAACTTCAGGGTGATTTTACACTGATTAATGAGTCCAAATCAAGCTTCTTACATCGTGATTCATTCTGGTTTTATTAGTATCAAGAATAAATTCCCAAATCTCCAAACAGGGCAAACTGGAATCACTTCAGTTAAATGTGGGATAACTTCTTCATCATAAGTCCAATGATATTGATTCAACTTCAGGATGATTATAAACCGATTTATGAGTCCAGATCAAGCTTCTTACATCGTGATTCATTCTGGTTTTATTTGTATCAAGAAGAAATTCCCAAATCTCCAAACAGGGTAAACTGGAATCACTACGGTTAAAAGTGGGATAACTTCTTCATCACAAGTCCAATGATATTGATTCAACTTCAGGATGATTCTACACTGACTTATGAGTCCAAATCAAGCTTCTTACATTGTGATTCATTCTGGTTTTATTTGTATCAAGAAGAAATTTCCAAATCTCCAAACAGGGCAAACTGAAATCACTTCGGTTAAAAGTAGGATAACTTCTTTATCATAAGTCCAGTGATATTGATTCAACTTCAGGATGATTATAAACTCATTTATGAGTCCAGATCAAGCTTCTTACATCGTGATTCATTCTGGTTTTATTTGTATCCAGAAGAAATTGCCAAATCTCCAAACAGGGTAAACTGGAATCACTACGGTTAAAAGTGGGATAACTTCTTCATCATAAGTCCAATGATATTGATTCAACTTCAGAATGATTCTACACTGACTTATGAGTCCAAATCAAGCTTCTTACATCGTGATTCATTCTGGTTTTATTTGTATCAAGAAGAAATTGCCAAATCTCCAAACAGGACAAAATGGAATCACTTCGGTTAAAAGTGGGATAACTACTTCATCATAACTCCAATGATATTTATTCAACTTCAGGGTGATTCTACACTGATTAATGAGTCCAAATCAAGCTTCTTACATCGTGATTCATTTTGGTTTTATTAGTATCAAGAATAAATTCCCAAATTTCCAAACAGGGCAAACTGGAATCACTTCGGTTAAAAGTGGGATAACTTCTTCATCATAACTCCTATGATCTTGAGTCAACTTCAGGGTGATTTGACACTGATTTATGAGTCCAAATCAAGCTTCTTACATCGTGATTCATTCTCGTTTTATTAGTATCAAGAAGAAATTGCCAAATCTCCAAACAGGGCAAACTGGAATCACTTCGGTTAAAAGTAGGATAATTTCTTCATCATAACTCCAATGATATTGATTCAACTACAGGGTGATTCTACACTTATTAATGAGTCCAAATCAAGCTTCTTACATCGTGTTTCATTCTGGTTTAATTTGTATCAAGAATAAATTCTCAAATCTCCAAACAGGGCAAACTGGAATCACTTCGGTTAAAAGTGGGATAACTTCTTCATCATAAGTCCAATGATATTGATTCAACTTCAGGATGGTTATAAACTGATTTATGAGTCCAGATCAAGCTTCTTACATCGTGATTCATTCTGGTTTTATTTGTATCAAGAAGAAATTGCCAAATCTCCAAACATGGTAAACTGGAATCACTACGGTTAAAAGTGGGATAACTTCTTCATCATAAGTCCAATGATATTGATTTAACTTCAGGATGATTCTACTCTGATTTATGAGTCTAAATCAAGCTTCTTACATCGTGATTCATTCTGGTTCTAATGGTATAAAGAATAAGTTGCCAAATCTCCAAAGAGGGCAAACTGGAATCACTTCGGTTAAAAGTGGGATAACTTCTTCATCATAAGTCCAATGATATTGATTCAACTTCAGGGTGATTTTACACTGATTAATGAGTCCAAATCAAGCTTCTTACATCGTGATTCATTCTGGTTTTATTTGTATCAAGAAGAAATTGCCAAATCTCCAAACAGGGCAAACTGGAATCACTACGGTTAAAAGTGGGATAACTTCTTCATCATAAGTCCAATGATATTGATTCAACTTCAGGATGATTCTACACTTATTTATGAGTCCAAATCAAGCTTCTTACATCGTGATTCATTCTGGTTTTATTGGTATTAAGAATAAATCCCAAATCTCCAAACATGGCAAACTGGAATCACTTCGGTTAAAAGTGGGATAACTTCTTCATCATAACTCCTACGATCTTGTGTCAACTTCAGGGTGATTTGACACTGATTTATGAGTCCAAATCAAGCTTCTTACATCGTGATTCATTCTGGTTTCATTTGTATCAAGAATAAATTGCCAAATCTCCAAACAGAGCAAACTGGAATCACTTCAGTTAAAAGTGGGGTAACTTCTTCACCATAAGTCCAATGATATTGATTCAACTTCAGGATGATTCGAAACTGATTTATGGGTCCAAATCAAGCTTCTTACATCGTGTTTCATTCTCGTTTTATTAGTATCAAGAAGAAATTGCCAAATCTCCAAACAGAGCAAACTGGAATCACTACGGTTAAAAGTGGGATAGCTTCGTCATCATAACTCCAATGATATTGATTTAACTTCAGGGTGATTCTACACTGATTAATGAGTCCAAATCAAGCTTCTTACATCGTGATTCATTCTGGTTTTATTTGTATCAAGAAGAAATTGCCAAATCTCCAAACAGGGCAAACTAGAATCACTACGGTTAAAAGTGGGATAACTTCTTCATCATAAGTCCAATGATATTGATTCAACTTCAAGATGATTCTACACTGATTTATGAGTCCAAATCAAGCTTCTTACATTGTGATTCATTCTGGTTTTATTTGTATCAAGAAGAAATTTCCAAATCTCCAAACAGGGCAAACTGGAATCACTTCAATTAAAAGTGGGATAACTTCTTCATCATAAGTCCAATGATATTGATTCAACTTCAGGATGATTATAAACTGATTTATGAGTCCAGATCAAGCTTCTTACATCGTGATTCATTCTGGTTTTATTTGTATCAAGAAGAAATTCCCAAATCTCCAAACAGGGTAAACTAGAATCACTTCGGTTAAAAGTGGGATAACTTCTTCATCATAAGTCCAATGATATTGATTCAACTTCAGGATGATTCTACACTGATTTATGAGTCGAAATCAAGCTTCTTACATCGTGATTCATTCTGGTTTTATTGGTATCAAGAATAAATTCCCAAATCTCCAAACAGGGCAAACTGGAATCACTTCGGTTAAAAGTCGGATAACTTCTTCATCATAACTCCTATGATCTTGTGTCAACTTCAGGGTGATCAAGCTTCTTACATCGTGATTCATTCTGGTTTCATTTGTATCAAGAATAAATTGCCAAATCTCCAAACAGAGCAAACTGGAATCACTTCAGTTAAAAGTGGGATAACTTCTTCACCATAAGTCCAATGATATTGATTCAACTACAGGGTGATTCTACACTGATTAATGAGTCCAAATCAAGCTTCTTACATCGTGATTCATTCTGGTTTAATTAGTATCAAGAATAAATTCCCAAATCTCCAAACAGGGCAAACTGGAATCACTTCGGTTAAAAGTGGGATAACTTCTTCATCATAAGTCCATTGATATTGATCAACTTCAGGATGATTATAAACTGATTTATGAGTCCAGATCAAGCTTCTTACATCGTGATTCATTCTGGTTTTATTTGTATCAAGAAGAAATTGCCAAATCTCCAAACAGGGTAAACTAGAATCACTACGGTTAAAAGTGGGATAACTTCTTCATCATAAGTCCAATGATATTGATTTAACTTCAGGATGATTCTACAGTGATTTATGAGTCTCAATCAAGCTTCTTACATCGTGATTCATTTTGGTTCTAATGGTATCAAGAATAAGTTGCCAAATCTCCAAAGAGGGCAAACTGGAATCCCTTCGGTTAAAAGTGGGATAACTTCTTCATCATAAGTCCAATGATATTGATTCAACTTCAGGGTGATTTTACACTGATTAATGAGTCCAAATCAAGCTTCTTACATCGTGATTCATTCTGGTTTTATTTGTATCAAGAAGAAATTGCCAAATCTCCAAACAGGGCAAACTGGAATCACTACGGTTAAAAGTGGGATAACTTCTTCATCATAAGTCCAATGATATTGATTCAACTTCAGGATGATTCTACACTGATTTATGAGTCCAAATCAAGCTTCTAACATCATGATTCATTCTGGTTTTATTGGTATGAAGAATAAATTCCCAAATCTCCAAACAGGACAAACTGGAATCACTTCGGTTAAAAGTGTGATAACTTCTTCATCATAACTCCTATGATCTTGTGTCAACTTCAGGGTGATTCGACACTGATTTATGAGTCCAAATCAAGCTTCTTACATCGTGATTCATTCTGGTTTCATTTGTATCAAGAATAAATTGCCAAATCTCCAAACAGAGCAAACTGGAATCACTTCAGTTAAAAGTGGGATAACTTCTTCACCATAAGTCCAATGATATTGATTCAACTTCAGGATGATTCGAAACTGATTTATGGATCCAAATCAAGCTTCTTACATCGTGTTTCATTCTCGTTTTATTAGTATCAAGAAGAAATTGCCAAATCTCCAAACAGAGCAAACTGGAATCACTACGGTTAAAAGTGGGATAGCTTCTTCATCATAACTCCAATGATATTGATTCAACTTCAGGGTGATTCTACACTGATTAATGAGTCCAAATCAAGCTTCTTACATCGTGATTCATTCTGGTTTTATTTGTATCAAGAAGAAATTTCCAAATCTCCAAACAGGGCAAACTGGAATCACTACGGTTAAAAGTGGGATAATTTCTTCATCATAAGTCCAATGATATTGATTCAACTTCAGGATGATTCTACACTGATTTATGAGTCCAAATCAAGCTTCTTACATCGTGATTCATTCTGGTTTTATTTGTATCATGAATAAATTCCCAAATCTACAAACAGGACAAACTGGAATCACTTCGGTTAAAAGTGGGATAACTTCTTCATCATAACTCCTATGATCTTGAGTCAACTTCAGGGTGATTCGACACTGATTTATGAGTCCAAATCAAGCTTCTTACATCGTAATTCATTCTGGTTTCATTTGTATCAAGAATAAATTGCCAAATCTCTAAACAGGGCAAACTGGAATCACTTCGGTTAAAAGTGGGATAACTTCTTCATCATAAGTCCAATGATATTGATTCAACTTCAGGATGATTCTACACTGATTTATGAGTCCAAATCAAGCTTCTTACATCGTGATTCATTCTGGTTTTATTTGTATCAAGAAGAAATTTTCAAATCTCCAAACAGGGCAAACTTGAATCACTACGATTAAAAGTGGGATAACTTCTTCATCATAAGTCCAATGATATTGATTCAACTTCAGGATGATTCTACACTGATTTATGAGTCCAAATCAAGCTTCTTACAACGTGATTCATTCTGGTTTTAATGGTATCAAGAATAATTTGCCAAATCTCCAAAGAGGGCAAACTTGAATCACTTCGGTTAAAAGTGGGATAACTTCTTCATCATAAGTCCAATGATATTGATTCAACTTCAGGGTAATTCTACACTGATTAATGATTCCAAATCAAGCTTCTTACAGCGTGATTCATTATGGTTTTATTAGTATCAAGAATAAATTCCCAAATCTCCAAACATGGTAAACTGGAATCACTACGGTTAAAAGTGGGATAACTTCTTCATCATAAGTCCAATGATATTGATTCAACTTCAGGATGATTCTACACTGATTTATGAGTCTAAATCAAGCTTCTTACATCGTGATTCATTCTGGTTTTATTGGTATCAATAATAAATTTCCAAATCTCCAAACAGGGCAGATTGGAATCACTTCGGTTAAAAGTGATAACTTCTTCATCATAACTCCTATGATCTTGAGTCAACTTCAGGGTGATTCGACACTGATTTATGAGTCCAAATCAAGCTTCTTACATCGTGATTCATTCTGGTTTTATTAGTATCAAGAAGAAATTGCCAAATCTCCAAACAGGACAAACTGGAATCACTTCGGTTAAAAGTGGGATAACTTCTTCATTATAACTCCAATGATATTGATTCAACTTCAGGGTGATTCTACACTGATTTATGAGTCCAGATCAAGTTTCTTACATCGTGATTCATTCTGGTTTTATTAGTATCTAGAAGAAATTGCCAAATCTCCAAACAGGGCAAACTGGAATCACTTCGGTTAAAAGTTCGATAATTTCTTCATCATAACTCCAATGATATTGATTCAACTTCAGGATGATTCTACACTGATTTATGAGTCTAAATCAAGCTTCTTACATTGTGATTCATTCTGGTTTTATTAGTATCAAGAATAAATTCTCAAATCTACAAATAGGACAAACTGGAATCAGTTCGGTTAAAAGTGGGATAACTTCTTCATCATAATTCCAATGATATTGATTCAACTTTAGGGTGATTCGACACTGATTTATGAGTCCAGATCAAGTTTCTTACATGGTGATTCATTCTGGTTTTATTAGTATCTAGAAGAAATTGCCAAATCTCCAAACAGGATAAACTGGAATCACTACGGTTAAAAGTGGGATAACTTCTTCATCATAATTCCAATGATATTGATTCAACTTCAGGGTGATTTTACACTGATTAATGAGTCCAAATCAAGCTTCTTACATCGTGATTCATTCTGGTTTTATTAGTATCAAGAATAAATTCTCAAATCTCCAAACAGGACAAACTGGAATCACTTCAGTTAAATGTGGGATAACTTCTTCATCATAAGTCCAATGATATTGATTCAACTTCAGGATGATTATAAACTGATTTATGAGTCAAGATCAAGATTCTTACATCGTGATTCATTCTGGTTTTATTTGTATCAAGAAGAAATTCCCAAATCTCCAAACAGGGTAAACTGGAATCACTACGGTTAAAAGTGGGATAACTTCTTCATCATAAGTGCAATGATATTGATTCAACTTCAGGATGATTCTACACACTGACTTATGAGTCCAAATCAAGCTTCTTACATTGTGATTCATTCTGGTTTTATTTGTATCAAGAAGAAATTTCCAAATCTCCAAACAGGGCAAACTGGAATCACTTCGGTTAAAAGTGGGATACCTTCTTCATCATAAGTCTAGTGATATTGATTCAACTTCAGGATGATTATAAACTGATTTATGAGTCCGGATCAAGCTTCTTACATCGTGATTCATTCTGGTTTTATTTGTATCAAGAAGAAATTGCCAAATCTCCAAACAGGGTAAACTGGAATCACTAAGGTTAAAAGTGGGATAACTTCTTCATCATAAGTCCAATGATATTGATTCAACTTCAGAATGATTCTACACTGACTTATGAGTCCAAATCAAGCTTCTTACATCGTGATTCATTCTGGTTTTATTTGTATCAAGAAGAAATTGCCAAATCTCCAAACATGGCAAAATGGAATCACTTCGGTTAAAAGTGGGATAACTACTTCATCATAACTCCAATGATATTGATTCAACTTCAGGGTGATTCTACACTTATTAATGAGTCCAAATCAAGCTTCTTACATCGTGATTCATTCTGGTTTTATTAGTATCAAGAATAAATTCCCAAATTTCCAAACAGGACAAACTGGAATCACTTCGGTTAAAAGTGGGATAACTTCTTCATCATAACTCCTATGATCTTGAGTCAACTTCAGGGTGATTCGACACTGGTTGATGAGTCCAAATCAAGCTTCTTACATCGTGATTCATTCTCGTTTTATTAGTATCAAGAAGTAATTGCCAAATCTCCAAACAGGGCAAACTGGAATCACTTCGGTTAAAAGTTGGATAATTTCTTCATCATAACTCCAATGATATTGATTCAACTACAGGGTGATTCTACACTGATTAATGAGTCCAAATCAAGCTTCTTACATCGTGATTCATTCTGGTTTAATTAGTATCAAGAATAAATTCCCAAATCTCCAAAAAGGGCAAACTGGAATCACTTCGGTTAAAAGTGGGATAACTTCTTCATCATATGTCCAATGATATTGATTCAACTTCAGGATGATTATAAACTGATTTAAGAGTCCAGATCAAGCTTCTTACATCGTGATTCATTCTGGTTTTATTTGTATCAAGAAGAAATTGCCAAATCTCCAAACAGGGTAAACTGGAATCACTACGGTTAAAAGTGTGATAACTTCTTCATCATAAGTCCAATGATATTGATTTAACTTCAGGATGATTCTACACTGATTTATGAGTCCAAAACATGCTTCTTACATCGTGATTCATTCTGGTTTTAATGGTATCAAGAATAAGTTGCCAAATATCCAAAGAGGGCAAACTGGAATCACTTCGGTTAAAAGTGGGATAACTTCTTCATCATAAGTCCAATGATATTGATTCAACTTCAGGGTGATTTTACACTGATTAATGAGTCCAAATCAAGCTTCTTACATCGTGATTCATTCTGGTTTTATTTGTATCAAGAAGAAATTGCCAAATCTGCAAACAGGGCAAACTGGAATCACTACGGTTAAAAGTGGGATAACTTCTTCATCATAAGTCCAATGATATTGATTCAACTTCAGGATGATTCTACACTGATTTATGAGTCCAAATAAAGCTTCTTACATCGTGATTCATTCTGGTTTTATTGGTATCAAGAATAAATTCCCAAATCTCCAAACAGGGCAAACTGGAATCACTTCGGCTAAAAGTGGGATAACTTCTTCATCATAACTCCTATGATCTTGGGTCAACTTCAGGGTGATTCGACACTGATTTATGAGTCCAAATGATGTGATCATGGACCGGATCACTAAGGAGAACAAGGAGAGTCTAGATGAGCCACATGAAGCTACATTGCACCAGCAGCCTGGTGATGATGCTCTAGCCATTCCTGAAGGTCCCATGACTCGTTCCAGAGTCAAGAAGCTCATAGAGAATGTTGTTGGATTACTCACTTCACATCCACAACAAGAAAGTCTTGGACAAGGTCTGATCCGAGATGTCTTGATCACCATTCAAGCCATCTCTACATCAAGCTGAGTTAGTGTCTAGGCAAGACATGGGGTGCGTGCTCTTTTCCTTGCTTTTGGTTTTGTCCCACGAGGTTTTCCGGAGGAAGGTTTTTAACGAGGCCACAACTTGTCTTCACATCACTTAGGCCCTATCTCGGTCCAAGACTAAAGAAGTTTACATTTTTATTTCATTTTAAAGCTTATGTTAAACTTAGACTATAGTTTCCTTTTTGCTTAAGTTCCAAAACCCTAGAGAGCATGTTCTCTGGTTTCTTATTGAAAGGGGTCCCTAAACCCTATTGTACTCATCCAGCTTTTTAATAAACAAGTATCTTTTCTCCTTGACGGCTCTCTCTCTAGAAAGTGTGTCGAGTCTGGTGTGTAGTATCCAGAGACCTAAGGGTGTCTAATTTGGTGTGTCATATCCGAGTTATTCATCTAGGAGTATCAAGAGATCATCCATCCCTCTTGTGTCACCATTCAATCCACAAACCTTGAAGAACTTGAGTCCCTGATACGTTCATGCAAGGATCTATCCATTCCAATCAACCAAAGAGCATCCTAGGGACGCATCACCAAATCAAGCTTCTTACATCGTGATTCATTCTGGTTTCATTTGTATCAAGAATAAATTGTCAAATCTCCAAACAGGGCAAACTCGAATCACTTCGGTTAAAAGTGGGATAACTTCTTCACCATAAGTCCAATGATATTGATTCAACTTCAGGATGATTCGACACTGATTTATGAGTCCAAATCAAGCTTCTTACATCGTGATTCATTCTCGTTTTATTAGTATCAAGAAGAAATTGCCAAATCTCCAAACAGAGCAAACTGGAATCACTACGGTTAAAAGTGGGATATCTTCTTCATCATAACTCCAATGATATTGATTCAACTTCAGGGTGATTCTACACTGATTAATGAGTCCAAATCAAGATTCTTACAACGTGATTCATTCTGGTTTTATTTGTATCAAGAAGAAATTTCCAAATCTCCAAACAGGGCAAACTGGAATCACTACAGTTAAAAGTGGGATAACTTCTTCATCATAAGTCCAATGATATTGATTCAACTTCAGGATGATTCTACACTGATTTATTAGTCCAAATCAAGCTTCTTACATCGTAATTCATTCTGGTTTTATTTGTATCAAGAATAAATTCCCAAATCTCCAAACAGGACAAACTGGAATCACTTCGGTTAAAAGTGGGATAACTTCTTCATCATAACTCCTATGATCTTGAGTCAACTTCAGGGTGATTCGACACTGATTTATGAGTCCAAATCAAGCTTCTTACATCGTAATTCATTCTGGTTTCATTTGTATCAAGAAAAAATTGCCAAATCTCCAAACAGGGCAAACTGGAATCACTTCGGCTAAAAGTGGGATAACTTCTTCATCATAAGTCCAATGATATTGATTCAACTTCAGGATGATTCTACACTGATTTATGAGTCCAAATCAAGCTTCTTACATCGTGATTCGTTCTGGTTTTATTTGTATCAAGAAGAAATTGCCAAATCTCCAAACAGGGCAAACTTGAATCACTACGGTTAAAAGTGGGATAACTTCTTCATCATAAGTCCAATGATATTGATTCAACTTCACGATGATTCTACACTGATTTATGAGTCCAAATAAAGCTTCTTACAATGTGATTCATTCTGGTTTTAATGGTATCAAGAATAATTTGCCAAATCTCTAAAGAGGGCAAACTGGAATCACTTCGGTTAAAAGTGGGATAACTTCTTCATCATAAGTCCAATGATATTGATTCAACTTCAGGGTGATTCTACACTGATTAATGATTCTAAATCAAGATTCTTACATCATGATTCATTCTGGTTTTATTAGTATCAAGAATAAATTCCCAAATCTCCAAACAGGGTAAACTGGAATCACTACGGTTAAAAGTGGGATAACTTCTTGATCATAAGTCCAATGATATTGATTCAACTTCAGGATGATTCTAAACTGATTTATGAGCCTAAATCAAGCTTCTTACATCGTGATTCATTCTGGTTTTATTGGTATCAAGAATAAATTCCCAAATCTCCAAACAGGGCAAACTGGAATCACTTCGGTTAAAAGTGGGATAACTTCTTCATCATAACTCTTATGATCTTGAGTCAACTTCAGGGTGATTCGACACTGATTTATGAGTCCAAATCAAGCTTCTTACATCGTGATTCATTCTGGTTTTATTAGTATCAAGAAGAAATTGCCAATTCTCCAAACAGGGCAAACTGGAATCACTTCGGTTAAAAGTGGGATAACTTCTTCATTATAACTCCAATGATATTGATTCAAATTCAGGGTGATTCTACACTGATTAATGAGTCCAAATCAAGCTTCTTACATCGTGATTCATTCTGGTTTTATTAGTATCAAGAATAAATTCTTAAATCTCCAAACAGGACAAACTGGAATCACTTCGGTTAAAAGTGGGATAACTTCTTCATCATAAGTCCAATGATATTGATTCAACTTTAGGGTGATTCGACACTGATTTATGAGTCCAGATCAAGCTTCTTACATCGTGATTCATTCTGGTTTTATTAGTATCAAGAAGAAATTGCCAAATCTCCAAACAGGGTAAACTGGAATCACTACGGTTAAAAGTGGAATAACTTCTTCATCATAAGTCCAATGATATTGATTCAACTTCAGGGTGATTTTACACTGATTAATGAGTCCAAATCAAGCTTCTTACATCGTGATTCATTCTGGTTTTATTAGTATCAAGAATAAATTCTCAAATCTCCAAACAGGACAAACTGGAATCACTTCGGTTAAAAGTGGGATAACTTCTTCATCATAAGTCCAATGATATTGATTCAAATTCAGGATGATTATAAACTGATTTATGAGTCCAGATCAAGCTTCTTACATCGTGATTCATTCTGGTTTTATTTGTATCAAGAAGAAATTGCCAAATCTCCAAACAGGGTAAACTGGAATCACTACGGTTAAAAGTGGGATAACTTCTTCATCATAAGTCCAATGATATTGGTTCAACTTCAGGATGATTCTACACTGACTTATGAGTCCAAATCAAGCTTCTTACATCGTGATTCATTCTGGTTTTGATGCGTCCCTAGGATGCTCTTTGGTTGATGGGAATGGATAGATCCTTGCAAGAACGAATCAGAGACTCAAGTTCTTCAAGGTTTGTGGATTGAATGGTGACACAAGAGGGATGGATGATCTCTTGATACTCCTAGATGAATAACTCGGATATGACACACCAAATTAGACACCCTTGGGTCTCTGGATACTACACACCAGACTCGACACACTTTCTAGAGAGAGAGCCGTGAAGAAGAAAAGATACTTGTTTATTGAAAGATGGATGAGTACAATAGGGTTTAGAGACCCATTTAAATAAGAGAAACCAGAGAACATGCTCTCTAGGGTTTCAGACATAAGCAAGAAAAAGGAAACTATAGTTTAAGTTTAACATAAGCTTTAAAATGAAATAAAAATGTAAACTTCTTTAGCCTTGGACCGAGATAGGGCCTAAGTGATGTGAAGACAAGTTGTGGCCTCGTTAAAAACCTTCCTCCGGAAAACCTCATGGGACAAAACCAAAAGCAAGGAAAAGAGCACGCACCCCATGTCTTGCCTAGACACTAACTCAGCTTGATGTAGAGATGGCTTGAATGGTGATCAAGACATCTCGGATCAGACCTTGTCCAAGACTTTCTTGTTGTGGATGTGAAGTGAGTAATCCAACAACATTCTCTTTGAGCTTCTTGACTCTGGAACGAGTCATGGGACCTTCAGGAATGGCTAGAGCATCATCACCAGGCTGCTGGTGCAATGTGGCTTCATGTGGCTCATCTAGACTCTCCTTGTTCTCCTTAGTGATCCGGTCCATGATCACATCATCCCCTCCCTCTTGAAAAGGATTTGTCCTCAAATCAGGTTCATCTACAGCAAAAGGAGCCAAGTCAGTGACATTGAAGCTATTTGATACATCATACTTACCTTGGAGATCAAGTTTGTAGGCATTGTCATTGATCTTGTAGATGATCTCGAAGGGTCCATCAACCCTTGGCATCAGCTTGGACTTCCTCTCGTTGGGGAACCTATCCTTCCTCAGGTGCAACCAAACTTGGTCACCAACTTCAAAGGTTCTCACACGTCTCCCCTTGTTAGCTTGCTTCTCATAAAGCTTGGTCTTCTGCTCAATGTTTTGTCTAGCCTTCTCATGGATTTGTTGGACCATCTCTGCTTTCTTCTTGCCATCTAGACTGATCCTTTCACACTCAGGTAAAGGCATTAGATCCAAACGAGAGGTGGGATTGAACCCATAAACAATCTCAAAAGGTGAATACTTAGAAGCAGAATGCATAGCATGATTGTATGCAAATTCACAGTGTGGTAAGTATTCTTCCCATGTCCTTAAGTTCTTTTTAATGAATGCACGCAGGAGTGTTCCTAAGGTTCTATTGAATACTTCAGTTTGTCCATCAGTTTGTGGATGACATGTAGTAGAAAACAACAGTTTAGTGCCTAGCTTAGACCAAAGTGTGTTCCAGAAGTAACTAAGAAACTTAGTGTCCCTATCAGAAACTATAGTCCTAGGCATGCCATGCAAACGAACAACCTCTTTAAAGAACAAGTTAGCAACGTGCAATGCATCATCAGTCTTATGACATGCTATGAAATGTGCCATCTTAGAGAACCTATCAACAACCACAAAGATTGAATCCTTTCCTATTCTAGTCCTAGGTAAACCTACAATAAAGTCCATGGAAATGTCATTCCAGGGATGGTGTGGAATGGGTAAAGGAGTATACAAACCCTGGGATTGGACTTGGGACTTGGCATGCTTGCAAGTAGCACACCTCCCACAGATTCTTTCCACATCTCTCTTCATGTGCGGCCAATAGAAGTGATCCTGCAAAACTTTTTAAGGTCCTGGCAATCCCAAAGTGTCCCATTAGACTGCCCCCATGGGATTCCCTGACAAAAAGATCTCTCAAAGAGCAATTAGGCACACACAATCTATTGTCATAAAACAAGTAGCCTTCTTTTCTATAGTAATGCCCTGCAGCAAAGTTAGCACAAGAAGCATAGGCTTCCTTGAAACCATTGTCAGTGTCATACATTTCCTTTATCTGCTCAAACCCAAGCAACTTAGCATCTAGGGTGGTCAAGAGAACATACCTCCGAGATAGTGCATCAGCAACTACATTCTCCTTACCTTGTTTATATTTGATCACGTATGGGAAGGTCTCAATGAACTCAACCCACCTTGCGTGTCTCTTGCTAAGCTTACTCTGCCCTTTTAGATACTTTAGGGACTCATGATCAGTGTGGATGACAAACTCTTTGGGCCACAAGTAGTGTTGCCACGTTTGTAATGCCCTCACCAAGGCATATAGTTCTTTGTCATAGGTTGCATAGTTGAGAGTGGCTCCTCCATGCTTCTCACTGAAGTATGCAATAGGCTTCCTATCCTGCATCAACACAGCACCAATTCCAATTCCTGAGGCATCACATTCTATTTCAAATGTTCTAGTAAAATCAAGAAGCATAAGGAGAGGTGATTGAGTAAGCTTCTCTTTTAGGCTCTGGAAAGCCTTCTCTTGTGCTTCTCCCCACTTGAATCCAACATCCTTCTTTATCACTTCAGTCAAGGGAGCTGCAATGGTGCTAAAGTCCCTCACAAATCGCCTATAGAACCCAGCAAGTCCATGGAAACTCCTCACTTCTCCTACTGTGGTTGGACTCGGCCAGTCTGATGTGATCATGGAAAGCACCAAAGAATGGAAGCATGAGCCTGAACCTGAAGATCTTGAGGATGCAACATTTAAGAGTGCATTTGATGTGATCATGGACCGGATCACTAAGGAGAACAAGGAGAGTCTAGATGAGCCACATGAAGCCACATTGCACCAGCAACCTGGTGATGATGCTCTAGCCATTCCTGAAGGTCCCATGACTCGTTCCAGAGTCAAGAAGTTTAAAGAGAATGTTGTTGGATTACTCACTTCACATCCACAACAAGAAAGTCTTGGACAAGGTCTGATCCGAGATGTCTTGATCACCATTCAAGCCATCTCTATATCA
>CAJHQQ010005570.1:0-15855 GCA_905132885.1 Moricandia moricandioides
GGTCAGAAAAGGAGATGGTTTTGAGGAAAACGTGCAAAATCTACAACAAAACCTTCTATACAATTGCAAAACATGTGAAAAGGATTTTCAACATGGTATCCACCGGTATGGCCGTTTATATACATTAATCTTGCTACTTTTCTAATTTCATATTATTATCAGTTAATATACTAATTAAATTATGTGGTTTTTTTAGTTACTACTTGGTTGTACGTGTTAGTGATGCATCAAAAGTTGAAGCCAAGTTTTTGCTTTTCAACAATATTGCGGAGAAGCTAATAGGGAGACCTGCGATTGATTTAGTCCAAGATCCTGCTGAGGTATTTCCTAACTTTTTATTTGACTGATTTAAGACAATATTATTTCTATATCGTAGATCGAAAATTTTAAATATTTTTTACAGGAAAATCCACATTTTCTACCTCAATCTCTAACTGATTTACTTGGGAGGGAAGTTCTATTCATGATTACTATCGGATCTTATGGTCAAAACGAACAAAATTCAGCATATGTTGTTGATTATGTTGTTGACGATGCAGACATAATCCAACACTTTTATCCACATGTAATATATTTGTTTTTACATATAACTCAAAACTATTTATGCGCAGTGTATATTCTAACCAAATATTAACTTATTAATGCAGCCACATAATCTGATATTTCATGATTATGATTCCGAAGAGGACTGAGTATTATAAGTGGCGATGGTAATCAAAACCGCTGGAAGAAAGTTGAAGTCCATTATGCACGTAAAAGTGGAAGCGTTTAAGCAATCATTTGTATTTGTTGTTTTGGAAATTTGATTATGTTTTCCATTGTCTCTCTTTTGGTTTTTATACTTATCATAATGAATAATAAGATGGTATTTTTGCGCTATTATGTATAACAACCAAATAACAACTTATTTGACATCATAGGAAAATGGACTTGATAAAGTAAGGTTGTTCTATATATGTTTAATTTACAAAAAGAAACACACAAATTTATAACCTAGCACGAATATATAGTATATAATTATATATCTAAGGTGGTAAAATAAGGTATATGTATGATGTTAAACTTACAAACAAAAACATAATAAATAGAGGTGCAATGTAAAAGAAGATAATATAATTATAATATCAATATCAACTGTTTTCCAATAAATACCATATTCACATGTTGAATGAATAGATATGGTTAGAATTTAATAAGGGATTTTTTTTGGCAACAAATGATTGAACGTATATTTTCTTGATTATATAACCTAATGGTCATGAATCGATCTCTATTGTTTGGCATTGAAGAGGTCGTCTTTTGAACTCTATTCCATCGATTTCATTTCAAAATATATACTTTTATTCAAGCTTTTTTTGTGACTCTATCCGACAAAATCTAGAAAGTAGTGTTTTGTTCTTACTGAAAACAGAAGCAATCGATTTAGAGTTGGACGCATGAAGAGAAGTAATCCAGTGTCTACAGACACTGGGAATAAACAAGAGAAGAAAAAGAAAATGGGTATGTTCTACTGAATACAATGAATGATACCTAATCATTTTGATGAAAACAGAAAAAGTTAATAAATGCTTACAATTGTCTACGAGAATTTTCTTTCAACTCTCTTTCCATATCATTTTGAAGTGATAGTTGGTTAATTTTTGTATTTGTTCGCTCCTTGTGTGAACATAGGTACCAATGACAAAGAGAATACTCCTACCGGGAATATAACACAAAAGTCATCTATCACAAACGTTTCGGCAGCACCAAGTATCAACCCTTTTAGGGCGCCCTTTCAGAATGTTACGAATCAAGAACTTCGACCCGTTATTCCACGACCATCAGAGTCTATACCACATAAAGCGAGATCTGCGAGAAAGGAAATACTGAATAACAAAAGAACAATATGCCTTACTACTTCAAATAGAGGTTAGTCTCCTAACGCTTTGATTTTCTCCACGTTGATTTTTATTAATCTGTTGAGAAAATCACGGATCTGCCAAATTCATTTTCATTACATTTCACAGTTACAAGGATTTTCAAGCCAACAAAGCCATCAGGTGTACCATCTTTGAGTAAACGTTTCTTTTCCATTGATAGTTACAACGCACTTTACAGATGAATTTATAGAACCTTTTCCGAAATTATGTTATTTATTTTTCTTTTCATTCTACTTACGTCTCCAGGTTCTTGTACTTCAACTCAAAGTTCACCTACTCTTGCAAATGGCAGTGGTTCCATAACCAACATGCACCCATCGAGATTAGCAACAGGTAATTAATAACTGCATATTAAGGACTCTTTAAGCACAAGTATCGTAGAATAATAATCAAATGATTGTGTTTTTTTGTTACAATTGGTAATCAAGAATCTAGCATTTCGTCGAGGAAACGTAAGACACTTGGATCACCACCATCGGTGAATTCAAAGCGAAGACAAATAAAAGGTAACAACGAGTTTTAAACAATGAATCGGTATAGATATTCTATGGTATTGTTTCAAAAGTACGAGTAAACTTAAAAAAATCTCAACAAAAACACAAGGTCTCGACATCAGAGGTCAATCAACTTCTGGTCTTCCACCAATGTTTGTAGCAAAGCAACTCCGAAAGGTATTTTATTTCCCTGTTTTATAGTTATTTTATGATGACTATCGAAAGGTAAATACTAATATTATATCTATTTTATGAATTTCTTTGGTACAGACATTTGTTTATATGTTTAAATTAATCTTTTTCAGCTAATAAGTGTCCATTCCAACAAACCAAAACAAATGAATTCATTCCTCCACCAAGGTTCATCGTCCAGGATCATCCTGAAGGTAAAATGTTGCCTTCCATCTATACATAGACACTAAATTATATGACTGGATGATATGTTTTGACTCTATCATACACGTTTTGATCCAGCTTACAATAATCGATATGCTGTGGAGAGTGAGTCTGAAAATGAAAATTCAGATGACGAGAATCAGACTTACAGTAGATATTCAGCTGGAGAGTCTTTGATAAACCCATTACCACAAAGTATCCCACAAGAGACTAATCATACAGTTATTTCGACTATTATCGTCGGGATACAAAAAAACGGTGATGACTTGAAAAAATGACATTGTTTAAGTAAAATAAATAACTACAGATTAGTTTGTTTTTTATTTTGATGAATAAATTTTATTACACAGGTTATTACGACGACGGAGATCCAATTTGGAATTGTAAATTTTGTCAAGCATATATGTGGTATGGTGAAAGAATTGGAAAGCGACGTAATGCAAAGAATCCTGTCTTCACAATGTGTTGTAAACATGGTAAAGTTGTGCTTCCTCGTCTCGCGAATCCTCCAATGGAGTTAATGACTTTGTTATGCAAAGGAGACGAGTTAAGCAAACATTATCGAGAGTTCATACGAGCTTACAATATGATGTTCTCTTTCACATCTCTTGGGGGGAAGATAGATCATTCTATTAACAATGGTCGTGGACCATTTGTCTTTCGAATGTCTGGTGAGAACTATCATCGTATTGGTGATATAGTCCCCGAGCCTGGAGAAGCTCCAAAATTTTCTCAGCTGTATATCATTGATACTTTAAATGAGATCAAAAATAGACTTGATGCTTGTACCGGGTAATTTTCTTCACTTTATACAACTTACTATGATTATATTTTATGATTTTTGCATTATGGTAGACCATGTAGTTAACTTATATTTTAAAAATAATATAATTTGCAGGTCTGACAGAGTTAGTGCTAAGAAACTAAGAGAACCACTCGTTCTTCTTCTGAAGAATATGTTAGATCAGTGTAATCCTCATGTTAAGGCTTTTAGGTCTGCAAGAGACAGGTTCGACGTGGAAGGATCAACAGGTTATAGGATGAGGTTGATTGAAAGTCGACAATCTGATGGACGGACTCATAATCTGCCGACTGCAAATGAAGTTGCTGCTTTGATACCTGGAGATTTTGTTTTAAATATGGATACGCGAGATATTGTTCTTGAGAGTACAAGTGGAAAGTTGCAAAGGATAAGTGAATTACATCCGGCGTATTTGCCTCTGCAATATCCACTATTGTTTCCATACGGAGAGGATGGCTTTCGATTAAATATTCCTATTGGTTTTGAAGATAGTACTGGGAGAAAACGCAAGAATGTAACTATGCGTGAATACTTTGCATTTCGTATTTTGGAGAGGAAGGGGGAAGCACCTACAATTACGAGATCAGAAAGATTGTTTCATCAGTTCCTTGTGGACGCCTACACTATGATAGAATCCAGTAGATTGCGTTACTTGTGGCTGAATCAAAAAAAGCTCCGGTCAGATAGTTACGATTCAATCCAGAAAGCAGCTGCAAGAGGTGGAGCTAAGATGACTGAGCAAGGAAGACGAATTTTCATTCCAGCAACTTTCACCGGAGGGAAAAGGTATATGAAGCAGCACTACTATGATGCCATGACTCTGTGCAAGTACCATGGATTTCCAGACATTTTCATCACTTTTACGTGCAATCCAAAATGGCCTGAAGTTACAAGGTATCTCAAAAAATATAACCTGACCACCGAAGACAGACCAGAAATATTGTGTAGAGTTTTCAAAATGAAACTCGATAATCTTATTGGCTGGTTGACAAAAAAGGGCGGCTCCTTGTTTGGCTCTGTTGCTGCAGGTAAGTCTAATTGCACATGTTCTCATTTTTTTTGTTTGTAAGAATTACTTTAGATAATATTATTTTTTTAAAAATTTATTAATCTGGCTTTTTCATTTTGTCAGTAATGTACACGATTGAGTTTCAGAAAAGAGGAATGCCACACGCTCATATTCTCGTCTTCATGGAAAAAGGATCTAAGTTTCCAACAGCCGATGATATAGATAAGATTATTTCCGCTGAAATACCAGATAAGACTGTAGATCCGGAGCTGTATGAAATCGTTGGTGATTGTATGATGCATGGTCCTTGCGGTGCAGCAAAGAAGGATAATGTATGTATGGTTAACGGCAAATGTTCGAAGATGTTTCCGAAACCTCTCAACATCAATACATCCATTGACGCAAATGGATTTCCATCGTACATGCGTCGTATTGATGGTAGGTTTGTTGAGAAAAATGGTATCAGATTAGACAATGGATATGTTGTACCATACAATAGAGAGCTTATGCTTCGTTATCGCGCCCATATGAATGTCGAGTGGTGCGTCCAAACACGAGCTGTTAAGTATCTTTTCAAATACATCCATAAGGGACCTGATTATGCTTCAGCAGCAATTGATAAAGAAGATGAAGATGGCGTCATTGATGAAATCAAAACATATTACGACTGCAGGTATTTTTATATTTAAAGATATTCGTTTTAGTATCTACAAATTACTAATATCTAACAAATCTATATCATATTTATTTTATTTTAATTGTGCGGGCAATAGATATTTTAACAAATCTATATCATATTTATTTTAGTATCTACAAATTACTAATATCTAACAAATTTATATCATATTTATTTTTATTTAAGGTATACGATCATCTTTTCTAATATATGTTTTCGTATTTCTTAATTAGATATATTACTGCATGCGAGTCGTCCTGGCGGATTCTAGCTTTTCTTACACATTTTCGTACTACTTCTGTTGAGAAACTTGGATTTCATCTTCCGGATCAGGAGATGGTGTTTTTTGATCAAGATGAACCTATTGAGAATATTCTCAACAGAAAAACTGTTAATCAATCCATGTTTTTGGCGTGGTTCATAGCAAACAAAAAATACCCAGAGGCAAGAGAGTTGACATATGCCGAATTTCCAACAAAATTTGTTTGGAAATCAGGTACAAGAGAATGGGTACCACGGAAACGAGGCTTTGCGATAGGGAGGATTGCGCATATTCATCCATCACTTGATGAGCTTTATTTCTTAAGAGTATTGCTAAATTATGTAAGAGGGCCGACATCATACGAGGATATAAAAACAGTTGATGGTGTTTTATATGATTCATACGAAGATGCTTGCTATGCGTTGGGATTGATGGACGATGACAAGGAATTTATAGAAGCTATCAAAGATTGCAGTGATAATAGTTCTGCCACGTATGCCAGGAAGCTTTTTGCGATAATGTTGGTATCCAAAACTTTAGCTCAGGCTCATGTCGTGTGGGAAGCTACTTGGGAGTATCTTACCGACGATATTCTTTATAAGAAACAACGAGAAACTGGACGACCTGGTGAGCGTTTTGCCTTATTAAACTCAGTTTATTTTAAAAAGTGGCTCTGTTATTTAACAAATTTATCAAACTTGCAGATATGAACTTGACCATAGAGCAGATCAAAAACATTGCTCTTACTGAGATCGAAAATCATTTGCTCAGCAATGGTTGTAGCCTCAACAAATGGCCCCTCATGCCAAAGCCAGAAGATTTTGGCTCTTACAACGGCAATCGCCTTATAGATGATGAGCTTAAATATGTTGTGGAAGATCAGTTAAAAGAAAATGAAAGACTTATGGCGATGATAACAGATGAGCAAAGAGGGGTATACAACCAGATTCTGGAAGCAGTTTTAAATGATAGCGGTGGAATCTTCTTTCTTTATGGTTATGGAGGCACAGGAAAAACCTTCGTATACAGAGCACTCTCATCGGCTATCCGATCTAGCCGTATGATTGTTCTAAATAACGCATCCAGTGGAATTGCTGCATTGTTGTTGGAAGGAGGTAGAACCGCACATTCCAGATTTGGTATTCCGATAGATGCAGACGAGTTCAGTACTTGCAAGAAAATGGAGCCAGGATCGGATCGTGCGGAATTGGTTAAAGCGGCAAAGTTAATTGTATGGGATGAGGCACCTATGATGAGCAGGCATTGTTTTGAGACGTTGGATCGTTCTATGCGTGATATTATAAGATCTTCTGAAGACAAACCTTTTGGAGGTAAAGTTGTTGTTTTCGGTGGAGACTTCAGACAAATTTTACCGGTTATACCTGGAGGTGGTAGAGCAGAGACTGTTTTGGCGGCTCTGAATTCGTCATATCTTTGGGAGCACTGCAAAGTTTTGAAGCTAACAAAAAGCATGAGATTGCTCGCTGGTCTTACTGATGATGCAGCAAAAGAGCTTCAATCTTTCTCACAATGGATTTTGGATGTTGGAGATGGAAAAATAAATTTGCCTAACGACGGGCAAGTTGAGATTGACATCCCTTCTGATTTGCTGATAAAAAACAGTGGAGAAAATGCTATTGCGACTATGGCAAAAGAGGTTTATGGACAAGCATTTCAAACCTCAAGAGATAAGGATTTGTATAGACATCGAGCTATTCTCACTCCCACAAATGATGAAGTGGATAAAATAAATGATTACATGCTTTCGCAGTTGCCAGGTAACATGTTTTTGTGTTTACTCTTATGTTTGACGGTCAGTTTTAACATGTCACTAAAGAAAATGATTTACATATGCTTTCAGGTGAAGAGAAGGTTTACCTTAGCTCTGACAGTATTATCCCATCCGATGTTGACGTAGAAGAAAATGTTGTATATCCTGCAGAGTTTTTGAACAGTGTTAAAGTGGCTGGACTGCCTAGACATAATTTAAAGCTGAAGGTTGGTGCTCCTATTATGTGTCTCCGTAACATTGATGTTGAAGATGGATTATGCAATGGTACTAGGCTACTTGTTACTCAACTACTTCCCCATGTGATAGAAGCTAGAATTATAACCGGAAACAATATTGCTGGAGACAAGGTTTGGATTCCTAGAATGTTTGTAACACCACCTGACACAAAGTTTCCCTTCAGAATGCGTCGAAGACAGTTTCCGGTTACATTGGCTTTCGCGATGACTATCAACAAAAGTCAAGGTCAAACACTAGAAAGTGTTGGTTTGTTTCTGCCTAGACCAGTTTTCTCTCATGGTCAGCTATACGTTGCACTTTCAAGAGTTAAGTCGAGATCTGGATTAAAAATTCTAATAACTGGTAAAGAAAGGAAGCCGGAGACAAAAACATTGAATGTTGTCTACAAACAAGTTTTCCAGAATATTTCGTAGACAGGGTACGTAATTGTTATCTACTTTACTTCTAACAATATATTTAAAATATAAAAATTGTTCCAAGTATTTATTTTTTTGGAATTTGGCAGATGGTTAGTGATGAGTATGAAGATCGATACTTTATTTCATTGCCAATCATTTTTCCGACTATTCCGATCATGGTATGTCACTTTAATATTTTTTCTGTTCAATAAAGAATAGAAAAGAATAAATATTTCAAATTATGTAACACGTCCACTTCCTTACAAAATAAAATAGATTTTTTTGCAGGTTTCTAATGGAAGTTGTTCTCATTATCGAGAGAAGTACTTCATACTTGATCAAGTACTTCATACCTGATATAATTTATCACCAATACTTTCAATTTTATTATATTTTCTTTTAATATGTATACATATACTTTTCGACAATATTTAGGGACGTTCATAAACTATCTTCTTAAACACACAAATTATTTTCGGACGTTGCAATTATGCATACCGGAACGACTACCTCTTCATACTAAACGTTTCTTTGTTATATCTCATCCGTGTAAAATTCGACTACCAACATTTTCCTGTGCTTGATGCTTTCTCCAAAAGACGGTGGTCTTATGATATAAAATCCGTTACTGCTAAAACTGATCACTACTTAATCCATAATTTGAATCTGTTTATGCCCGCACAGGGTGCGGGCCGGTCACCTAGTGAATTATTAACTTCGTCAAACAAGCTCTTGCTATTGTAAGTTACATTTACTGAATGTTTACCCATTTTATAAACACAAAATATAAGATGTACTGGGGAAGATATAGAAAGAAGTTTTAAGACAGTTGTAAAAAACACTAGTATATATATGGGATGAAAAGACATAAGCAATAGATACAACCTTTCATATCAATGTTCATAACCATTAGATGCACCTTTTCGTAATGAAAACTATAAACAATAGATAAAAAATTCTTAATTAATAATTAACAGATGCATGTTTTCAAGTTTAAACACGATATCTAGTTTATTTGAAAAAAAGTATAAAACACTTTTTAGATTAAGAGAAGCATTCATAACCACTATGATAACTTCCAAAGGGTATAAACGAGAGCTTCCAAATTTTTTTGGTCCTCTAAACTAAACTCCAATAATTAATGCTGCAAAGTGAGATGATGGCAATGCAAGGTGAAAGCATATACGACGCTCCAAAGCTCAAGATCCAGAAAGCAACTGCGACGGGGATAATAACGCGGGTTTCAGCTTCTGTAGCAAAGGCTACAAAACCCCAACCTGCAGAAATGTTTGAGAAATCAGACTCTTAAACTTCCGCACTAAAACTTTCTGCCAGTAAAGCAAGTGAATATGGGAAGCCTTCCCGAAAGTTCTTTAGGACACAACCAAAAATGAAGGTAGATAATCAGAAACAGACCAGACCCGTCAATTACGAAAACTTGAAAAACATTGTTTATTAACCAATAACGCATATCATATCGAGATGAGAAAGAGAGTCTAACAAGTAACAACCCTAACGAATAACTGATTCCATGTAGTATAAACATTCCCATACAAAAGAGGAACTTGATAACCACAAAGGTGTAAACATGGCAAGGTAACCGACGCTCACTCCCCGCAAAGAAGCCAAATCTAGAATGTGGAACACCGGAATGAGATGAGGGTTTTGAAGGCGACGGGTCCTCAAACATGGCTTGAAAAAGACCAGCGACGAAATAGAAAAAACCATGGAAGAAGGAATAGCAGGGAGAAAGAAGAAGATTCTCGCCGGTGAGCGAGAGGCTGCAAAAAGCAAAACCATAAACAAGAGAGAACATTTTTTCTAACATCTTGATCGTTATAGTTTGATCGCTGCACATTGTTAGAGATGGGTTTTACCCCTCCCACAAGGCCCATCGGACCAAAGGCCGGCCCAGCGAGAGTTTGGCGCATGCCTTAGCCGGCTCAATCGAGCCGGTCATATCGGGAACTCGTCAGACAAAAGGACTAAAACCAGCGAGCTAATGAAGCCGAGCTCGCTTTAGGCCAAGTTGATCGACCGGCCGGCCCACGAAGAGAGTTCAGCCCGTTTAGGAGAAAAGACCGTACGTTAGGGCGAACTGAGAAGGAGAAGCCTATAAAAAGGAAAGAAAAGGGGTTAAGAGAGGCAGATCTGGTCGGATACAAACAGAAGAACAAAAATTGTAACTGAACATTTAAAGTGTTAGGAAAAGTGTTTATGAAATATTTTTGAGGGCAACCCACAACATAAACGAACTTCGATCCCTTTCTAGCTAGACTATCAACTACAGATCGAACACACATCTAGTGGCCCGTGTGAATCCTCCCAATAATGTGCTTGTGTCAAGTTGTCTATATTTATCATTATGTATTCATCGAATCAAGCCCTGTTTCAAGATTATGCAACCTCTTCATTTCATTAATGAAATCAATTCGTTTGCCGATTTTTTTTTCCAAAATTTATGACTTGATAACGCAAACAATATTTGTATAAAGCACATTATATAGAGTTGAAAAGATATAAGTGGGAAAAGATACATTTTTTCACGTCAAAAGTGGTAATAAACAAACTCTTTCTCAAAAAAATGGTAATAAACGCAAAATATAAATATGACTATGAAACACACAAAACATAACAAATAAAATTGAAAAGACATAAATTAAAAAAGAAACACAATTTAAAAAATTAAATAAAAACAATTATAAACAAAAAAATATCATAAGCAATTATAAATAAAAATATATAATAAACAGTTAGGAGTATAAGAAAAATATATTAATTGGGATTGATAAAATGGTAATCAGTTATAAATGTAAAAGTACCATGAACCAGTATGAATGACAAATTAATAAACAAGTACGAGTAAAATTATAATGAAAAGACATATCCATTCAAATTTATAACTTTTGAGATGAAAAGACATAACCTTTCAATATTTTGTTAATTTGTTAAAAACTAATGTAACCTTTAAAATGAAGAAACACAACCTTTTGACATTTATACAATTAGACACAACCTTTGGAATTAATTGGGTTTGCTATTATTAATAGACAGATTTAATATGATAAATTATATTAAATTGATATATTGATATATTTTATTTTCAAAAATATAAATATTTATGCTAAAAAAATAGAAATATCAGCAAAACAAGTTAACACACTATACTATATTATATATGTATAAAAATTAAATATCTAAACTTTTATATATACAAGAATATTTTATCAAACATAAAACTAATCTATTAAAAGTGAAGTACAAATAAGAAATAACCCTTACTTTTCTTTAATATTTACAAGGAATGCCACTGATATTATCCATGCATCCAAACATCTAAACATTAATTCATAACAAGAAAAAAATAAAGTTTGGCTAAGCCCATTAACAACTTTTGTCATTTAAATTGAAGACTTCATAAAAAAGTGTATATGTATTTTCCAAATTTTTATAATAAAAACAGAATTATACATATATATAGCATTAAATTAGTTTTATTTTTATTCATATTCATATAAGCTACTAAACTATATTTGAACTATAAAAAGAAGAATAATGTTAATAATTTATTGACTAAAATGACTAAAATACATACTAATATTTATTAGAAATGATTATATATAAAAACAAATACAGTGTATTATTCATTTGTATGATATATATTTATAAGAATAACTTATGTAATTTATAAATTTAAAAACTTTAATCACCATATAATATATATACACAATTAGGTCTAGGACGGATCGAATATCCGAGGTGTTTTAGGATATACAGATTCAGATATGCATTCGTTTGATTCGTAAAATTGTTATCTCGATCCGGATATTCGGGGTTAGGATATTCAGAATAAAATCTGAATACACGCGGATTTTACAAATCACTATCAATGATGATATTCGGGGTTAGGATATTCACTATCATCACTATCAATGATGATAGTGATCACCTACAAACGTAAAGACATATCAATTTATTTCAAGTTTTTGGAGCTGAATATTTTGTTTGCATCATTGGATCTATCTACGATTCATTGTTCTTTATGTTAATACTCTCGATAACATTTTAGCTTATGATTTAAAAATGTAAAGATTTCTAAGAAAAATCTTTCAAATAAAATTAAAATCCATATAAAATCAAGTAAATTAACAAAAAAATAATTACAAATAATTTGATATAACTATTTACTTTTCAGAAATTAACATAAAATTAACTAATCATTTTGAAAATAATACAAGACTTTTGAAAATCAAAGGTAAAAACAATCCTTATATAAATATAATTTTTTTGAAATTTAACTTAAACTAACTAATTATTTAAAAAATATAATTAGAAGAGTTATTTCTATTGATAATGTTCACATATAATTTAAAAACACCAACAAAAACATGCAAAATTAATATCATTTTAATATATTTTTAAAATATCAAAATTTTCAAAAAGTGTTTTTTCGACAAATGGTTTCATTAATAACAAAATAAAATAAAAAAGTCTGTATACAATTTTTTTGAATAATTACATAAGCATATATATATATATATATATATATATATATATATATATATATATATATATATATATATATATATATATATATATATATATACACGTCATATACTGAAAATATACAAATATAAATAGTGATTTTGGCGATGCTTTCAAAATAGAGCCTTACTCGTTAACAAAATATTTACATCCATAATTTTCTATCTCCCTATATAATCTTTCTCTGATGAAATTTATGTGTTCGGTAAGAATTTTCTGGTTATACTCTTTAGTCACACACAGCGTAAAAAATCCATTGCTTTCAAAATGAAGACTGACATGCATTCTCGACAAGATACATACAATTCCATATACGTTCCCTTCTACAAGATTTTGCTTTGACTTTGTACCCTTCTGATGAAATAACTATTTTCTAAAATTTCTTCTTTTATTTCACTCACTAGCTTTCCATAACTAAACTCAATTACTTCCAACGCGCCTTTTCACCATAGACAATGCCAGAATAAAAAAAAAAACAAGAAACTAAAATTTTGATCACCTAACACGGAGATGAGTCTATGCTTTAAGGCCATTTGAATATTCTGGAAAAATATCTATCCGTGGATTACACCTCTCTTTGAAGATTTAGTTTAGACCTCTCCATAAGTTTGGGATACCCTCAGGTTAATCAAAAAAAAAAAGGAATAATATTGTAGAATTTTTCACTACCAATAGCAATATTTCATATATACTACAATCTGGAAAAGTCCCATCTATTTTTATGATTTTACTTCTGCTAACATCTTTGAGTATCTGCATAAAGAATGTGCACCTTTTCCAAACATTAATCAGAGACTGGCTTTGCTTTCACAATATAAAGAAGATATGAAGATTCTGGAAAAAAAACCTCTGAACATCAAAAGTAGAGCGAGGGAAAAAAAAAAAGGAAGAAGAAACCTGAGAAACTTGTCTGTCTTCTTCAGACATACACCATTACATAAGAGTGCTTACTCAAAAACTAACTGACATGTCTCTGACACTCTTTCCAGTTTCTTTATCTGCATGGGCATGCCATCATCTTTGTCTCTGTGTCTTGTTGAAAATGTGGCCATCTTTAGCCAAATAGCGTTTGCTAGTATATACGCAGCCACTTTCCTCTGTTGCACTGTGTCTTCATATTGTCTCCATTCAAATATCTCTAGAGACATCAATAAGCATTCTGGAACAACTTTTGGTTCGTTCCAAACGTTCATCGCATCATTAGAAGGGGCATTATGATCCTGACACAAAAAAAAAACATTATGTACGTTAGTGTTGGGCCTTTGTAGGAAGGCCCTACCAGTTTCATTCTTCTATCTAAAATATAAAATGGTTTAGTGGTATACTAGTATTCTATGCATTGGATTATATCCATCGTTATAAATCTGACATGCTAGTAAAATGTAGCAAGTCAATACTACATACCGACTTTAGGGTGAGATGATTTTGTTTCTTTCCCGTTTAAACTCAAAAAATCATTACAAAATATATTAATTTAAATCTACACTATAGATATATATTCTTAGGAAGAATATTTTAAATATTATGAATTAAACTATTTGCAGTTTCGTGATATGACTTCCATATTCATATTTTTTCATCATTTATTATAATTTTAATTTTCCTATTTAAGTACCAAATTTTATAAATCATTTAGATGAAATAAACTTGTGTTACATATATTATTATAGATTATTATATATTGATTAACAAAACTGAAACAAACCTTTAAATAGTGATTTTTTTATGATAATGACCTCTTTCCATTACTTTTTTCATAACTTTTACTGTTATCTCTTTTTCTATCCCAAAATCGTTTGAAAATAGAAAAATGAGATTGTTTTTTATTATTTAATAATAACCATCTATATCTACCGACTAACATAGTGGACACCCACAACGTATAATACTTACCTGTCATTGTTTGTGAAATAGATATATGAAAGCAATTACATAAATAAATATAAAATATTGGTTAAAGAATTTAAAAAATTATAATATAATATATTTATCATTAGCACGCAAAAATGAGGAGCTCCCTACATAAATAAATATAAAAATTAATATGAAATAAATTAAATTATAATTCTGTAAATTCTGATATAATAAAAAATATTAAGACATGTAAAATAACTTTTTTCGTTGAAGAATACTGGAACAACGAATTTTTTATCATGCAAATATGTATTAGATATTCTTGGTACTTTCGAAAGCAAATCTATCCTAATGGAAACTGAATATGAATTATTAACTTCGTCGAACAAGCTCTTGCTATTGTAAGTTACATTTACTGAATGTTTACCCATTTTATAAACACAAAATATAAATGTACTGGGGAAGATATAGAAAGAAGTTTTAAGACAGTTGTAAAAAACACTAGTATATATATGGGATGAAAAGACATAAGCAATAGATACAACCTTTCATATCAATGTTCATAACCATTAGATGCACCTTTTCGTAATGAAAACTATAAACAATAGATAAAAAATTCTTAATTAATAATTAACAGATGCATGTTTTCAAGTTTAAACACGATATCTAGTTTATTTGAAAAAAAGTATAAAACACTTTTTAGATTAAGAGAAGCATTCATAACCACTATGATAACTTCCAAAAGGTATAAACGAGAGCTTCCAAATTTTTTTGGTCCTCTAAACTAAACTCCAATAATTAATGCTGCAAAGTGAGATGATGGCAATGCAAGGTGAAAGCATATACGACGCTCCAAAGCTCAAGATCCAGAAAGCAACTGCGACGGGGATAATAACGCGGGTTTCAGCTTCTGTAGCAAAGGCTACAAAACCCCAACCTGCAGAAATGTTTGAGAAATCAGACTCTTAAACTTCCGCACTAAAACTTTCTGCCAGTAAAGCAAGTGAATATGGGAAGCCTTCCCGAAAGTTCTTTAGGACACAACCAAAAATGAAGGTAGATAATCAGAAACAGACCAGACCCGTCAATTACGAAAACTTGAAAAACATTGTTTATTAACCAATAACGCATATCATATCGAGATGAGAAAGAGAGTCTAACAAGTAACAACCCTAACGAATAACTGATTCCATGTAGTATAAACATTCCCACACAAAAGAGGAACTTGATAACCACAAAGGTGTAAACATGGCAAGGTAACCGACGCTCACTCCCCGCAAAGAAGCCAAATCTAGAATGTGGAACACCGGAATGAGATGAGGGTTTTGAAGGCGACGGGTCCTCAAACATGGCTTGAAAAGCCTCCATTACGGGAAGATCTGGCAAAGGATTGACCAGCGACGAAATAGAAAAAACCATGGAAGAAGGAATAGCAGGGAGAAAGAAGAATATTCTCGCCGGTGAGTGATAT
>CAJHQQ010005571.1:0-15850 GCA_905132885.1 Moricandia moricandioides
GATTTTGCAATTTCTTCTTGATTCTAATCAAGCCAGAATGAATCACGATGTAAGAAGCTTGATTTATACTCATAAATCAGTGGCTAATCACCCTGAATTTGAATCAATATCATAAAAGTTATGATGAAGAAGTTATCCCACTTATAACCAAAGTGATTCCAATTTACTATGTTTGGAGATTTTGCATTTTCTTCTTGATTCTTATCAAACCAGAATGAATCATGATTTAAGAAGCTTGATTTGGACACATAAATCAGTGGCTAATCACCCTGAAGTTGAATCAATATCATAGGAGTTATGATGAAGAAGTTATCCCACTTTTAACCGAAGTGATTCCAGTTTACCCTGTTTGGAGATTTTGCAATTTCTTCTTGATTCTAATCAAACCAGAATAAATCACGATGTAAGAAGCTTGATTTGGAGTCATAAATTAGTGGATAATCACCCTGAAGTTGAATCAATATCATAGGTAATATGATCCTAGGATGTTACTATGGATCAGATGGGATAGATCCTTGCATAAACGAATCATAAACTCAAGTTTATCAAGGTATGTGGATCGATTGGTGACACAAAGAGATGCGGATGGACTCCTTGATACTCCTAGGATCTAGATCAGATATGACACACCAAATTAGAACCCTTAGACGCCGGATATGACTCACCAGCAAGCTCTTACACTCGACAAAGAAGAGAGAAAGAGTAGACAAAAGGTTTTTTGTTAAAAAGACTGCTTGATTCAGAATGAGAGTTTACAAGTGTTTAAATAGAGAAACCGAGGCATATGCCTTTAGGTTTCGAGAAATAACATAGCATATAAACTATAGTCTAAAACATAACATAAGATAGATAGATAGAGTAGTCTCCTTAGGCTTGGACCGATATTAGCACCTAGGTGATGTGTGAAGTAGCTTGTGGCCTCGTTAAAAGCCTTCCTCCGGAAAACCTCTTTGGGACAAAACCAAGAGCAAGGAAAAGAGCACCCAAAAGTACTTGCCTAAGTACTAACTCAGCTAGATGAGGAGATAGCTTGAATGGTGATCAAGGTATCTCGGATCATCAAGCTTTGTCCAAGACCTTCTTCTTGTTTCCATACAAGTCTAAGTAATCCTCCAATGTCTCCATTTAGTTTCTTAGTTCTAGAACGAGTCATGGGACCTTCTGGAATGGCTAAGTCATCTTCACTAGCTGGTTGATCCATGGTTGCATTCCTGGTTACATCCTCTTCCTTGTTGCACTGGTCCATGATCACATCATCCTCTCCCACTTGAAAAGGATTTGTCCTCAAATCTGGTTCATCTGCCACAAAAGGAACCAAACCAGTAACATTGAAGCTATTAGATACATCATACTTACCTTGGAGGTCCAGCTTGTATGCATTGTTGCTGATTTTCTTAATGATCTCGAATGGACCATCTATCCTTGACATCAGTTTGGATTTCATTTCATTTGGAAATCTCTCCTTTCTAAGGTGAACCATGAACCCACACTTTGTCACCTACTTCAAAGACCATCTCACGCCTGCCTTTGTTTGCTTGTTTGACATACTGCTTGGTCTTTTCTTCAATATTGTGCCTTGCTTGTTCATGGATTTGTTGCACCATCTCTGCTTTCTTCTTGCCATCAATACTAAATCTTCCACACTCAGGTAAAGGCATTAGATCCAAAGGAGAGGTGGGATTGAACCCATAACCAAAGGGGAGAACTTAGAAGCAGAATGCACTGAATGGTTATATGCAAATTCACAATGAGGCAAATAGTCTTCCCATGATTTCAAGTTCTTTTTGATGAATGCACGTAAGAGAGTTCCTAATGTCCTATTGACTACCTCAGTTTGCCCATCAGTTTGCGGATGACAAGTAGTAGAGAACAACAGTTTAGTGCCTAGTTTAGACCAAAGGGTCTTCCAGAAGTAACTCAGGAACTTAGCATCTCTATCTGATACAATAGTTCTAGGCATGCCATGCAAACGTACTATCTCCTTAAAGAACAAGTTAGCAACATGTAATGCATCATATGAAATGTGCCATCTTAGAAAATCTATCTACCACAACAAAGATAGAATCCTTTCCAGTTCTAGTTCTAGGCAGTCCTACAATGAAGTCCATAGAGATATCATTCCACAGATGATAAGGAATGGGTAAGGGAGTGTACAAACCATGGGACTGGACCTTAGATTTAGCTTGCTTACACGTTGTACACCTTCCACAGACTCTCTCAACATCTCTTTTCATGTGTTGCCATGTTTGTAAGGCTCTCACCAAAGCGTATAGCTCCTTATCATAAGTAGCATAGTTGAGAGTAGCTCCTCCAAGCTTCTCACTGAAGTATGCAATAGGTCTCCTATCCTGCATCAATACAACACCAATACCAATTCCTGAAGCATCACATTCGATTTCAAATGTTTTAGAGAAGTCAGGAAGTATAAGAAGAGGAGATTGGGTAAGCTTCTCTTTAAGGGTCTGGAAAGCAGTTTCTTGTGCATCTCCACACTTGAATCCCACATCAAGAACCGATCTAAGATGTTCTATGTGATCAGTAATGTTCTTGCTATAGACTAGAATGTCATCAAAGTATACTACAACAAAGATGCCTATGAATGATCTAAGCACATGATTCATCAACCTCATGAATGTACTAGGTGCATTTGTTAATCCGAATGGCATAATTAACCATTCATACAACCCATGCTTAGTATTGAATGCAGTTTTCCACTCATCACCTTCTTTCATTCTAATTTGGTGATAGCCACTCTTCAAGTCTATTTTAGAAAAGATGCAAGAACCATGCAATTCATCAAGCATATCATCTAGTCTAGGGATAGGATGGCGATACTTTACTGTTATGTTGTTGATTGCTCTACAATCAACACACATGCGCCAGCTACCATTCTTCTTAGGGACAAGAAGAACCGGAACGGCACATGGACTCAAACTCTCTCTGATATGCCCCTTTTCCATCAGCTCCTCAACTTGTCTTTGCAATTCCTTGGTCTCCACAGGATTAGTTATGTATGCTGGACGGTTTGGAAGTGTTGATCCTGGAACAAAGTCTATTTGGTGCTCAATCCCACGTATAGGTTGTAAACCAGTAGGTTGATCATTTGGAAACACATCTTCATACTCCTGTAATAAGGAAACAAGTTCACTCGGATAGTCCGGTGCTAATTCAGTTATGGTTAGAAGAGATTCCTTATAAACAAGCATTATAACCGATTGATGAGAGTAAAGAGTTCTTTTGATGTCTCCCTGTTTGGCATAGAAGTTATGCTGCTTGTTTTGATCAGGTTTAAGGTCGATCTCTTTCTTCTTTTGAAGCTGAAGTTGATCTTGTTGCACGTCCTTAGGAGTTAGGGGTATCAACACCGTCTTCTTTCCCTTGAACTCAAATGATTGCTTGTTGGTATAGCCATCATGTATTACACATCTATCTGATTGCCAAGGCCTTCCGAGGAGGATGTGACTAGCTTCCATTGGTAATACATCACACAAGATTTCATCCTCATATCGCCCAATAGCAAGAGGTACCACCACTTGACTTGATACCTTCATTTCTCCTTCTTCATTAAGCCATTGTAGCCGGTAAGGTTTTGGATGCCTTTGAACTTTCAATCCCAACTTCTTTACCATTGTCTCACTAGCAACATTGACACAGCTTCCTCCATCTACAATGAGGCTATAAACCTTTCCTTGCACCATACACCGGGTATAGAACAGATTTTCTCGTTGCTCAAGTTCCTCAGTCTTTGTTTGTAGGTTCAAGTGCCTTCTAGCTACCAACAGTCTCCCTCTCACTGGTTCTTCTTCATACTTTTCTTCTGACTGCTTGTGATCATATTCTGTTTTGTCATCTTCAGACTCATATTCTCCATTCTCAAGCAGAATCATGATCCGTTTGTTGGTGCATTCATTGGCATAATGCCCTCTTCCTTGGCATTTGAAACACTTGACGTCTCTAGCTCTTGAACTGGTAGCCACGGCCTTTCCTTTATCCTTCCCAAACACCACAGTTGGCTTTGCTTCCTCTTTAGGATATGGTTTGCTCTCCTTAGTGTAGTCTGGCTTTTCCTCCTTAGGGGTATGAAACTTTAAAGTCCCATAACTAGTGCGTGAGTATCCTTTTCTTTTAAGCTATTGTTCCACCTGAATAGCTTTATGCAACATCTCTTCTAGCTCCACATAATGTTGCATCTCCACATTTCTTGAATCTCAAGGTTGAGTCCTCCTATAAACCGGGACATGGTGGCTTCTCTATCCTCAGAAACACAAGCTCTCAGCATAAGCAGTTCCATCTCTTGAAAGTACTCTTCCACGGACCTAGATCCTTGAGTGATCTTCCTTAGTTTCTGATTGAGATCATGGTGGTAATGACTTGGAAAAAACCTCTTGCGCATAATAGATTTCATCTCATGCCATGATTTAACTGGATACTCTTGGTTGCGTCTCCTAGTAGTCACTAGTTGATCCCACCAACTCAGAGCATAATCATCGAACTCAATAGCTGCTATTTGAATCTTTTGAGCTTGAGTGTACTGTGACAATCAAAGACAAGCTCTATCTTCTTCTCCCACTCCAAATAGGCATCTGGATCAGCCTTGCCATAAAAGAGAGGTATCTTTAGCTTTAGTCCAGCAAGATCATCACGTTGATGTCTCCTTCCTTCTTGATCACGTCTCTGCCTCCTCCAGCTGTCTCTAGAAGAAGAGCTATGGTGGTGTTCATAGTAGTTGTCAGTTTCTTGTGATCCAGCATCCTCACGCTGGTTCCTCCTAGATTCTTCTGGTTATTGTTGAGTTTGGTTCACCCTTTCTCTTCTAGGCTCATTGCTGTTCCCCTGACCTGTAGCCTGCCGCATCTCTAGCCTTAGTTCATCACGGAGTTCCCTTATACTGGTCTTAATCATATCAGCAACCGTCGAGATCATGGTTTGGTTTAACTGATCAGTCATTTGATCCCTCAGTAACTTGTTCTGCCTTACAAGTGCTGCTTCCTCCTCTGACTCGTTCACCATGGTACCTGAATCAGAAAGAACTTAAACAAGTAAGTTGTCCAAGAGAATTCAAATAGATTGAGTAATCGAAACAAAACCCGCTTTTCAAAGGTTCAAAAGAACAAACTTGTAGATCACGGATCAGAGAATTCAATCGACAAATCTTCAGATCAGATTAATCAGTTTATGTTTTATGAAATCAGAACCTAAGATGAATAAGATCAGATGAGATTAGATCACAAAGCCAAAGCAAACAACTTCATTCGCAAGTGATTCAACAGATCTATCGATTCGATTATTTCTTTCACACGGATCGGTTTAGTTTGAATCCAAATATGGTAAGAATGTTTAGATCTATCAGGATTCAACACAGATGGATCAATATCAAACGAAAATATGATTAGATTCTACGAAAAACAACAACAAATCACAGATCGATCAATGGTTATATGAGAAGTCAAAAAGTTCGACTTGAAACCAAAGAGAGATCGAGAACTTCCCTATCCAGAGTTGCTCTGATACTACTTAATATGATCCTAGGATGGTACTTTGGATCAGATGGGAGAGATCATTGCATAAACGAATCAGAAAATCAAGTTTATCAAGGTATGTGGATCGATTGGTGACACAAAGAGATGCGGATGGACTCCTTGATACTCCTAGGATCTAGATTAGATATGACACATCAAACTAGAACCCTTAGACGCCGGATATGACTCACCAGCAAGCTCTTACACTCGACAAAGAAGAGAGAAAGAGTAGACAAAAGGTTTTTTGTTAAAAAGACTGCTTGATTCAGAATGAGAGTTTACAAGTGTTTAAATAGAGAAACCGAGGCATATGCCTTTAGGTTTCGAGAAATAACATAGCATATAAACTATAGTCTAAAACATAACATAAGATAGATAGATAGAGTAGTCTCCTTAGGCTTGGACCGATATTAGCACCTAGGTGATGTGTGAAGTAGCTTGTGGCCTCGTTAAAAGCCTTCCTCCGGAAAACCTCTTTGGGACAAAACCAAGAGCAAGGAAAAGAGCACCCAAAAGTACTTGCCTAAGTACTAACTCAGCTAGATGAGGAGATAGCTTGAATGGTGATCAAGGTATCTCGGATCATCAAGCTTTGTCCAAGACCTTCTTCTTGTTTCCATACAAGTCTAAGTAATTCTCCAATGGCTCCATTTAGTTTCTTAGTTCTAGAACGAGTCATGGGACCTTCAGGAATGGCTAAGGTATCTACTAGCTGGTTGATCCATGGTTGCATTCGTGGTTACATCCTCTTCCTTGTTGCACTGGTCCATGATCACATCAATAGGAGTTATGATGAAGAAGTTATCCCTCTTTTAACTGAAGTGATTCCAATTTACCCTGTTTGGAGATTTTGCAATTACTTCTTGATTCTAATCAAACCAGAATGAATCACGATGTAAGAATCTTGATTTGGACTCATAAATTAGTTTATAATCACCCTGAAGTTGAATCAATATCATAGGAGTTACAATGAAGAAATTATCCCACCTTTAACCGAAGTGATTCCAGTTCACCCTGTTTGGAGATTTTGCATTTTCTTCTTGATTCTAATCAAATAAGAATGAATCACAATGTAAGAAACTTGATTTGGACTGATAAATCAGTGGATTATCACCCTAAAGTTGAATCAATATCATAGGAGTTATGATGAAAAAGTTATCCAACTTTTAACCGAAGTGATTCCCGTTTACCATGTTTGGAGATTTTGCAATTTCTTCTTGATTCTAATCAAACCAGAATGAATCACGATGTAAGAAGCTTTATTTGGAATCATTAATCATTGGATAATCACCCTGAAGTTGAATCAGTATCATAGGAGTTATGATGAAGAAGTTATCCCACTTTTAACCGAAGTAATGCCAGTTTACCCTGTTTGGAGATTTTGCATTTTATTCTTGATTCTAATCAAACCAGAATGAATCACATTGTAAGGGGATTGATTTGGACTCATAAATCAGTGGATAATTACCCTGAATTTGAATCAATATCATAGGAGATATGATAAAGAAGTTATCCCACTTTTAACCGAAGTGATTCCAGTTTACCATGTTTGGAGATTTTGCAATTTCTTCTTGATTCTAATCAAAGCAGAATGAATCATGATGTAAGAAGATTGATTTGGACTCATAAATTAATGGATAATAACATTGAAGTTGAATAAATATCATAGGAGTTATGATGAGGAAGTTATCCCACTTTTAACCGAAGTGATTCCAGTTTACACTGTTTGGAGATTTTGCAATTTCTTCTTGATTCCAATCATACCAGAATGAATCACGATGTAAGAAGCTTGATTTGGAATCATAAATCAGTGGCTAATCACCCTGAAGTTGAATCAATATCATAGAAGTTATGATGAAGAAGTTATCCCACTTATAACCGAAGTGATTCCAATTTACCATGTTTGGAGATTTTGCATTTTCTTCTTGATTCTTATCAAACCAGAATGAATCACGATTTAAGAAGCTTGATTTGGACTCATAAATCAGTGGTTAATCACCCTGAAGTTGACTCAATATCATAGGAGTTATGATGAAGAAGTTATCCCACTTTTAACCGAAGTGATTCCAGTTTACCATGTTTGGAGATTTTGCAATTTCTTCTTGATTCTAATCAAACCAGAATGAATCACGATGTAAGAAGCTTGATTTGGAGTCATAAATCAGTTTATAATCACCCTGAAGTTGAATCAATATCATAGGAGTTATGATGAAGAAGTTATCCCACCTTTAACCGATGTGATTCATGTTTACCCTATTTGGAGATTTTGCATTTTCTTTTTGATTCTAATCAAACCAGAATGAATCACGATTTAAGAAGCTTGATTTGGACTCATAAATCAGTGGTTAATCACCCTGAAGTTGAATCAATATCATAGGAGTTATGATGAAGAAGTTATCCCACTTTTAACCGAAGTTATTCCAGTTTACCCTGTTTGGAGATTTTGCAATTTCTTCTTGATTCTAATCAAACCAGAATGAATCACGATGTAAGAAGCTTGATTTGGAGTCATAAATCAGTTTATAATCACCCTGAAGTTGAATCAATATCATAGGAGTTGTGATGAAGAAGTTATCCCACCTTTAACCGATGTGATTCATGTTTACCCTGTTTGGAGATTTTGCATTTTCTTCTTGATTCTAATCAAACCAGAATGAATCACGATGTAAGAAGCTTGATTTGGAATCATAAATCAGAGGATAATCACTCTGAAATTGAATCAATATCGTAGGAGTTATGATGAAGTTATCCCACTTTTAACCGAAGTGATTCCAGTTTACCATTTTTGGAGATTTTGCAATTTATTCATGATTCTAATCAAACGAGAACGAATCACGATGTAAGAAGCTTGATTTGGACTCATAAATCAGTGTATAATCACCCTGAAGTTGAATCAATATCGTAGGAGTTATGATGAAGAAGTTATCTCACCTTTAACCGAAGTGATTTCAGTTTATCCTGTTTGGAGATTTTGCCATTTCTTCTTGATTCTAATCAAACCAGAATGAATCATGATGTAAGAAGCTTGATTTGGAATCATAAATCAGTGGATAATCACTCTGAAATTGAATCTATATCGTAGGAGTTATGATGAAGAAGTTATCCCACTTTTAACTGGAGTGATTCCAGTTTACCCTTTTTGGAGATTTTGCATTTTATTCATGATTCTAATCAAACGAGAACGAATCACGATGTAAGAAGCTTGATTTGGACTCATAAATCAGTGTATAATCACCCTGAAGTTGAATCAATATCATAGGAGTTATGATGAAGAAGTTATCTCACCTTTAACCGAAGTGATTTCAGTTTACCCTGTTTGGAGATTTTGCCATGTCTTCTTGATTCTTATCAAACCAGAATGAATCACGATGTAAGAAGCTTGATTTGGACTCATAAATCAGTGGATAATCACCCTGAAGTTGAATCAATAACATAGGAGTTATGATGAAGAAGTTATCCCACTTTTAACCGAAGTGATTCCAGTTTACCCTGTTTGGAGATTTTGCATTTTCTTCTTGATTCTAATCAAACCAGAATGAATCACGATGTAAGAATCTTGATTTGGACTCATAAATCAATGTATAATCACCCTGAAGTTGAATCAATATCATAGGAGTTATGATGAAGAAGTTATCTCACCTTTAACCGAAGTGATTTCAGTTTACCCTGTTTGGAGATTTTGCATTTTCTTCTTGATTCTAATCAAACCAGAGTGTATCACGATGTAAGAAGCTTGATTTGGACTCATAAATCAATGGATAATCACCATCAAGTTGAACCAATATCATAGGAGTTATGATGAAGAAGTTATCCCACTTTTAACCGAAGTGATTCCAGTTTACCCTGTTTGGAGATTTTGCTATTGCTTCTTGATTCTAATCAAAACAGAATGAATCATGATGTAAGAAGATTGATTTGGACTCATAAATCAGTGGATAGTCACCCTGAAGTTGAATCAATATCATAGGAGTTATGATGTAGAAGTTATCCAACTTTTAACCGAAGTGATTCCAGTTTACCCTGTTTAGAGATTTGGCAATTTCTTCTTGATTCTAATCCAACCAGTATGGATAACAATTTAAGAAGCTTGATTTGGAGTCATAAATCAGTGGATAATTACCCTGAAGTTGAATCAATATCATAGGAGTTATGATGAAGAAGTTATCCCACTTTTAATCGAAGTAATTCCAGTTTACCCTGTTTTGAGATTTGGCAATTTCTTCTTGATTCTAATCAAAGCAGAATGAATCAGGATTTAAGAAGTTTGATTTGGACTCATAAATAAGTGTATAATCACCCTGAAGTTGAATCAATATAGGAGTTATGATGAAGAAGTTATCCCACATTTAACCGAAGTGATTCCAGTTTACCTTGTTTGGAGATTTTGCTATTTCTTCTTGATTCTAATCAAACCAGAATGAATCACGATGTAAGAAGCTTTATTTGGAATCATTAATCAGTGGATAATCACCCTGAAGTTGAATCAGTATCATAGGAGTTATGATGAAGAAGTTATCCCACTTTTAACCGAAGTAATGCCAGTTTACCCTGTTTGGAGATTTTGCATTTTCTTCTTGATTCTAATCAAACCAGAATGAATCCCGTTGTAAGAAGCTTGATTTGGACTCATAAATTAGTGGATAATTGCCCTGAAGTTGAATCAATATCATAGGAGATATGATAAAGAAGTTATCCCACTTTTAACCGAAGTGATTCCAGTTTACCCTGTTTGGAGATTTTGCAATTTCTTCTTGATTCTAATTAAAGCAGAATGAATCATGATGTAAGAAGATTGATTTGGACTCATAAATTAGTGGATAATAACCCTGAAGTTGAATCAATATCATAGGAGTTATGATGAGAAAGTTATCTCACTTTTAACCGAAGTGATTCCAATTTACCATGTTTGGAGATTTTGCAATTTCTTCTTGATTCTAATCAAACCAGAATGAATCACGATGTAAGAAGCTTGATTTATACTCATAAATCAGTGGCTAATCACCCTGAAGTTGAATGAATATCATAGAAGTTATGATGAAGAAGTTATCCCACTTATAACCGAAGTGATTCCAATTTACCCTGTTTGGAGATTTTGCATTTTCTTCTTGATTCTTATCAAACCAGAATGAATCACGATTTAAGAAGCTTGACTTGGACACATAAATCAGTGGCTAATCACCCAGAAGTTGAATCAATATCATAGGAGTTATGATGAAGAAGTTATCCCACTTTTAACCGAAGTGATTCTAGTTTATCCTGTTTGGAGATTTTGCAATTTCTTCTTGATTCTAATCAAATCAGAATGAATAACGATGTAAGAAGCTTGATTTGGAGTCATAAATCAGTGGATAATCACCCTGAAGTTGAATCAATATCATAGGTAATATGATCCTAGGATGTTACTCTGGATCAGATGGGATAGATCCTTGCATAAACGAATCATAAACTCAAGTTTATCAAGGTATGTGGATGGATTGGTGACACAAAGATATGAGGATGGACTCCTTGATACTCCTAGGATCTAGATCAGATATGACACACCAAATTAGAACCCTTAGACGCCGGATATGACTCACCAGCAAGCTCTTACACTCGACAAAGAAGAGAGAAAGAGTAGACAAAAGTTTTTTTGTTAAAAAGACTGCTTGATTCAGAATGAGAGTTTACACTGATTTATGAATCACGATTTAAGACGCTTGATTTGGACTCATAAATCAGTGGTTAATCACCCTGAAGTTGAATCAATATCATAGGAGTTATGAAGAAGAAGTTATCCCACTTTTAACCAAAGTGATTCCATTTTACCCTGTTTGGAGATTTTGCAATTTCTTCTTGATTCTAATCTAACCAGAATGAATCACGATGTAAGAAGCTTGATTTGGAGTCATAAATCAGTTTATAATCACCCTGAAGTTGAATCAATATCATAGGAGTTATGATGAAGAAGTTATCCCACCTTTAACCGATGTGATTCATGTTTACCCTGTTTGGAGATTTTGCATTTTCTTCTTGATTCTAATCAAACCAGAATGAATCACGATGTAAGAAGCTTGATTTTGAATCATAAATCACTGGATAATCACTCTGAAATTGAATCAATTTCGTAGGAGTTATGATGAAGAAGTTATCCCACTTTTAACCGAAGTGATTCCAGTTTACCCTTTTTGGAGATTTTGCAATTTATTCATGATTCTAATCAAACGAGAACGAATCACAATGTAAGAAGCTTGATTTGGACTCATAAATCAGTGTATAATCACCCTGAAGTTGAATCAATATCATAGGAGTTATAATGAAGAAGTTATCTCACCTTTAACCGAAGTGATTTCAGTTAACCCTGTTTGGAGATTTTGCCATTTCTTCTTGATTCTAATCAAACCAGAATGAATCACGATGTAAGAAGCTTGATTTGGACTCATAAATCAGTGGATAATCACCCTGAAGTTGAATCAATAACATAGGAGTTATGATGAAGAAGTTATCTCACTTTTAACCGAAGTGATTTCAGTTTACCCTGTTTGGTGATTTTGCATTTTCTTCTTGATTCTAATCAAACCAGAATGAATCAAGATGTAAGAAGCTTGATTTGGACTCATAAATCAGTGTATAATCACCCTGAAGTTGAATCAATATCATAGGAGTTATGATGAAGAAGTTATCTCACCTTTAACCGAAGTGATTTCAGTTTACCCTGTTTGGAGATTTTGCATTTTCTTCTTGATTCAAATCAAACCAGAGTGTATCACGATGTAAAAAGCTTGATTTGGACTCATAAATAATTGGATAATCACCATCAAGTTGAACCAATATCATAGGAGTTATGATGAAGAAGTTATCCCACTTTTAACCGAAGTGATTCCAGTTTACCCTGTTTGGAGATTGTGCAATTTCTTCTTGATTCTAATCAAAACAGAATGAATCATGATGTAAGAAGATTGATTTGGACTCATAAATCAGTGGATAGTCACCCTGAAGTTGAATCAATATCATAGGAGTTATGATGTAGAAGTTATCCAACTTTTAACCGAAGTGATTCCAGTGTACCCTGTTTAGAGATTTGACAATTTCTTCTTGATTCTAATCCAACCAGTATGAATAACAATTTAAGAAGCTTGATTTTGACTCATAAATCAGTGGATAATTACCCTGAAGTTGAATCTATATCATAGGAGTTATGATGAAGAAGTTATCCCACTTTTAATCGAAGTAATTCCAGTTTACCCTGTTTTGAGATTTGGCTATTTCTTCTTGATTCTAATCAAAGCAGAATGAATCAGGATTTAAGAAGCTTGATTTGGACTCATAAATCAGTGTATAATCACCCTGAAGTTGAATCAATATAGGAGTTATGATGAAGAAGTTATCCCACATTTAACCTAAGTGATTCTAGTTTACCATGTTTGGAGATTTTGCAATTTCTTCTTGATTCTAATCAAACCAGAATGAATCACGATGTAAGAAGCTTTATTTGCAATCATTAATCAGTGGATAATCACCCTGAAGTTGAATCAGTATCATAGGAGTTATGATGAAGAAGTTATCCCACTTTTAACCGAAGTAATGCCAATTTACCCGGTTTGGAGATTTTGCATTTTCTTCTTGATTCTAATCAAACCAGAATTAATCACGTTGTAAGAAGCTTGATTTGGACTCATAAATCAGTGGATAATTACCCTGAAGTTGAATCAATATCATAGGAGATATGATAAAGAAGTCATCCCACTTTTAACCGAAGTGATTCCAGTTTACCCTGTTTGGAGATTTTGCTATTTCTTCTTGATTCTAATCAAAGCAGAATGAATCAGTATGTAAGAAGATTGATTTGGACTCATAAATTAGTGGATAATAACCCTGAAGTTGAATCAATATCATAGGAGTTATGATGAGGAAGTTATCCCACTTTTAACCGAAGTGATTCCAATTTACCCTGTTTGGAGATTTTGCAATTTCTTCTTGATTCTAATCAAACCAGAATGAATCACGATGTAAGAAGCTTGATTTATACTCATAAATCAGTGGCTAATCACCCTGAAGTTGAATCAATATCATAGAAGTTATGATGAAGAAGTTATCCCACTCATAACCGAAGTGATTCTAATTTACCCTGTTTGGAGATTTTGCATTTTCTTTTTGATTTTTATCAAACCAGAATGAATCACGCTTTAAGAAGATTGATTTGGACACATAAATAAGTGGCTAATCACCCTGAAGTTGAATCAATATCATAGGAGTTATGATGAAGAAGTTATCCCACTTTTAAACGAGGTGATTCCAGTTTGCCCTGTTTGGAGATTTTGCAATTTCTTCTTGATTCTAATCAAACCAGAATGAATCACGATGTAAGAAGCTTGATTTGGAGTCATAAATCAGTGGATAATCACCCTGAAGTTGAATCAATATCATAGAAGTTATGATGAAGAAGTTATCCCACTTATAACCGAAGTTATTCTAATTTATCCTGTTTGGAGATTTTGCATTTTCTTCTTGATTCTTATCAAACCAGAATGAATCACAATTTAAGAAGCTTGATTTGGAAACATAAATCAGTGGCTAATCACCCTGAAGTTGAATCAATATCATAGGAGTTATGATGAAGAAGTTATCCCACTTTTAACCGAAGTGATTCCAGTTTACCCTGTTTGGAGATTTTGCAATTTCTTCTTGATTGTAATCAAAACAGAATGAATCATGATGTAAGAAGATTGATTTGGACTCATAAATCAGTGGATAGTCACCCTGAAGTTGAATCAATATCATAGGAGTTATGATGTAGAAGTTATCCAACTTTTAACCGAAGTGATTCCAGTTTACCCTGTTTAGAGATTTGTCAATTTCTTCTTGATTCTAATCCAACCAGTATGAATAACAATTTAAGAAGCTTGATTTCGACTCATAAATCAGTGGATAATTACCCTGAAGTTGAATCAATATCATAGGAGTTATCCCACTTTTAATCGAAGTAATTCTAGTTTACCCTTTTTGAGATTTGGCTATTTCTTCTTGATTCTAATCAAAGCAGAATGAATCAGGATTTAAGAAGCTTGATTTGGACTCATAAATCAGTGTATAATCACCCTGAAGTTGAATCAATATAGGAGTTATGATGAAGAAGTTATCCCACATTTAACCGAAGTGATTCTAGTTTACCATATTTGGAGATTTTTAATTTCTTCTTGATTCTAATCAAACCAGAATGAATCACGATGTAAGAAGCTTTATTTGGAATCATTAATCAGTGGATAATCACCCTGAAGTTGAATCAGTATCATAGGAGTTATGATGAAGAAGTTATCCCACTTTTAACCGAAGTAATGCCAGTTTACCCGGTTTGGAGATTTTTTATTTTCTTCTTGATTCTAATCAAACCAGAATGAATCACGTTGTAAGAAGCTTGATTTGGACTCATAAATCAGTGGATAATTACCGTGAAGTTGAATCAATATCATAGAAGTTATGATGAAGAAGTTATCCCACTTATAACCAAAGTGATTATAATTTACCCTGTTTGGAGATTTTGCATTTTCTTCTTGATTCTTATCAAACCAGAATGAATCACGATTTAAGAAGCTTGATTTGGACACATAAATCAGTGGCTAATCACCCTGAAGTTGAATCAATATCATAGGAGTTATGATGAAGAAGTTATCCCACTTTTAACCGAAGTGATTTCAGTTTACCCTGTTTGGAGATTTCGCAATTTCTTCTTGATTCTAATCAAACCAGAATGAATCACGATGTAAGAAGCTTGATTTGGAGTCATAAATCAGTGGATAATCACCCTGAAGTTGAATCAATATCATAGAAGTTATGATGAAGAAGTTATCCCACTTATAACCGAAGTGATTCTAATTTACCTTGTTTGGAGATTTTGCATTTTCTTCTTGATTCTTATCAAACCAGAATGAATCACGATTTAAGAAGCTTGATTTGGACACATAAATCAGTGGCTAATCACCCTGAAGTTGAATCAATATCATAGGAGTTATGATGAAGAAGTTATCCCACTTTTAACCGAAGTGATTCCAGTTTACCCTGTTTGGAGATTTCGCAATTTCTTCTTGATTCTAATCAAACCAGAATGAATCACGATGTAAGAAGCTTGATTTGGAGTCATAAATCAGTGGATAATCACCCTGAAGTTGAATCAATATCATAGAAGTTATGATGAAGAAGTTATCCCACTTATAACCGAAGTGATTCTAATTTACCCTGTTTGGAGATTTTGCATTTTATTCTTGATTCTTATCAAACCAGAATGAATCACGATTTAAGGAGCTTGATTTGGACACATAAATCAGTGGCTAATCACCCTGAAGTTAAATCAATATCAT
>CAJHQQ010005572.1:0-15850 GCA_905132885.1 Moricandia moricandioides
AGTTTACCCTGTTTGCAAATTTGGCAATTTCTTCTTGATTCTAATCAAAGCAGAATGAATCAAGATGTAAGAAGATTTATTTGGACTCATAAATCAGTGGATAATCGCCCTGAATTTGAATCAATATCATAGGAGTTATGATGAAGATGTTATTCCACTTTTAACCGAAATGATTCCAGTTTACCCTGTTTGGAGATTTGGTGATTTCTTCTTGATTCTAATCAAACCAGAATGAATCAAGATGTAAGAATCTTGATTTGGACTCATAAATCAGTGTAGAATCATCCTGAAGTTGAATCAATATCATAGGAGTTATGATGAAGAAGTTATCCCACTTTTAACCGAAGTGACCCCAGTTTACCATGTTTGGAGATTTGACAATTTCTTCTTGATTCTAATCAAACAAGAATGTATCAATTGTAAGAAGCTTTATTTTGACTCATAAATCAGTGGATAATCACCCTGAAGTTGTATCAATATCATTGGAGTTATGATGAAGAAGTGATCCCATTTTTAACCGAAGTGATTCTAGTTTGCCCTGTTTGGAGAGTTGGCAATTTCTTCTTGATACTAATAAAACCATAATAAATAAAGATGTAATAATATTGATCTGGACTAATAAATCAGTTTAGAATCACCCTGAAGTTTAATCAAGATCATAGGAGTTATGATGAAGATGTTTTCCCACTTTTTACCGAAGTGACTCCAGTTTACCCTGTTTGGAGATTTGGCAATTTATTCTTGATACTAATAAAACCAGAATGAATCACGATGTAAGAAGCTTGATTTGGACTCATTAATCAGTGTAGAATCACCCTGGAGTTGAATCAATATCATTGGAGTTATGATGAAGAAGGTATCCCACTTTTAACCGAAGTGATTCTAGTTTTTCCTGTTTGGAGATTTGGCAATTTCTTCTTGATACAAATAAAACCAGAATGAATCACATTGTAAAAATCTTGATTTGGACTCATAAATCAGTTTAGAATCACCCTGAAGTTGAATCAAGATCATCGGAGTTATGATGAAGAAGTTATCCCACTTTTAACCGAAGTGATTCCAGTTTACCCTGTTTGGAGATTTGGAAATTTCTTCTTGATTCTAATCAAAACATAATGAATCAAGATGTAAGAATCTTGATTTGGAATCATAAATCAGTGTAGAATCATCCTGAAGTTGAATCAAGATCATAGGAGTTATGATGAAGAAGTTATCCCACTTTTAACCGAAGTGACTCCAGTTTACCCTGTTTGGAGATTTGGCAATTTCTTCTTGATTCTAATCAAACCAGAATGAATCAAGATGTAAGAAGCTTTATTTGGACTCATAAATAAGTGTATAATCACCCTGAATTTGAATCAAGATCATAGGAGTTATGATGAAGAAGTTATCCCACTTTTAACCGAAGTGATTCCAGTTTACCCTGTTTGGAGATTTGGCAATATCTTCTTGATACTAATAAAACCAGAATGAACACGATGTAAGAAGCTTGATTTGGACTCATTAATCAGTGTAGAATAAACCTGGATTTGAATCAATATCATTGGAGTTATGATGAAGAAGTTATCCCACTTTTAACCGAAGTGACTCCAGTTTACCCTGTTTGGAGATTTGGCATTTTCTTCTTGATTCGAATCAAACCATAATGAATCAAGATGTAAGAAGCTTTATTTGGACTCATAAATCAGTGGATAATCACCCTGAAGTTAAATCAATATCATTGGATTTATGATGAAGAAGTTATCCCACTTTTAAACGAAGTGATTCCAGTTTGCCCTGTTTGGAGAGTTGGCAATTTCTTCTTGATACTAATAAAACCAGAAAGATCACAGATGTAAGAAAGCTTGATTTTGGACTCAAAATCAGTGTAGAATCGCCCTGAAGTTGAATCAAGATCATAGGAGTTATGATGAAGAAGTTATCCCATTTTAACCGAAGTGACTCCAGTTTACCCCCGTTTGCAGATTTGGCTATTTCTTCTTGATTCTAATCAACCAGAATGAATCAAGATATAAGAAACTTTATTTTGGACTCATAATTCAGTGGATAATCACCCTGAAGTTAATCAATATCATTGGAGTTATGATGAAGAAGTTATCCCACTTTTAACCGAAGTGATTCCAGTTTGCCCTGTTTGGAGAGTTGGCAATTTCTTCTTGATACTAATAAAACCAGAATGAATCACGATGTAAGAATCTTGATTTGGACTCATAAATCAGTTTTGAATCACCCTGAAGTTGAATCAATATCATAGGAGTTATGATGAAGATGTTATCCCACTTTTAACCGAAGTGACTCCAGTTATACCATGTTTGGAGATTTGACAATTTCTTCTTGATTCTAATCAAACAAGAATGGTATCAATTGTAAGAAGCTTTTATTTTGACTCATAAATCAGTGGATAATCACCCTGAAGTTGAATCAATATCATTGGAGTTATGATGAAGAAGTGATCCCATTTTTAACCGAAGTGATTCTTAGTTTGCCCCTGTTTGGAGAGTTGGCAATTTCTTCTTGATGAAAAAGTTATCCCACTTTTAACCGAAAGTGATTCCAGTTTACCCTATTTGGAGATTTGGTAATTTCTTATTGATTCTCAGAATGAATCAAGATATAAGAATCTTGATTTGGACTCATAAATCAGTGTAGAATCATCCTGAAGTTGAATCAAGATCATAGGATTTATGATGAAGAAGTTATCTCACTTTTAACCGAAGTGACTTCAGTTTAACCCTGTTTGGCAGATTTGGCCAATTTCTTCTTGCTTCTAATCAAACCAGAATGAAACAAGATGTAAGAAGATTTATTTGGACTCATAAATCAGTGGATAATCACCTGAATTTGAATCCAATATCATAGGAGTTATGATGAAGATGTTATTCCACCTTTAAACGAAATGATTCCAGTTTACCCTGTTTGGAGATTTGGTGATTTCTTCTTGATTCTAATCAAACCAGAATGAATCAAGATGTAAGAATCTTGAATTTTGGACCTCATAAATCAGTTTAGAATCATCCTGAAGTTGAATCAATATCATAGGAGTTATGATGAAGAAGTTATCCCACTTTTAACCGGAGTGACTCAAATTTACCATGTTTGGAGATTTGACAATTTCTTCTTGATTCTAATCAACAAGAATGTATCAATTGTAAGAAGCTTTATTTTGACTCATAAATCAGTGGATAATCACCCTGAAGTTGAATCAATATCATTGGAGTTATGATGAAGAAGTGATCCAATTTTTAACCGAAGTGATTCTAGTTTGCCCTGTTTGGAGAGTTGGCAATTTCTTCTTGATACTAATAAAACCATAATAAATAAAGATTTAATAATCTTGATCTGGACTAATAAATCAGTTTAGAATCACCCTGAGTTTAATCAAGATCATAGGAGTTATGATGAAGATGTTTTCCCACTTCTTACCGATGTGACTCAAGTTTACCACTGTTTGGAGATTTGGCAATTTATACTTGATACTAATAAAACAGAATGAATCAAGATGTAAGAAGCTTGATTTGGACTCATATATAAGTGTATAATCACCCTGAAGTTGAATCAATATCTTAGGAGTTGTGATGAAGAAGTTATCTCACTTTTAACCGAAGTGATTCCAATTTATCTTGTTTGGAGATTTTGCAATTTCTTCTTCATTCTTAACAAACCAGAATGAATCACGATGTAAGGAGCTTGATTTGGACTCAAAAATCAGTGGATAATCACCCTGAAGTTTAATCAATATCATAGGAGTTATGATGAAGAAGTTATCCCACTTTTAACCGAAGTGGTTCCAATTTACCCTGTCTGGAGGTTTTGCAATTTCTTCTTGATTCTAATCAAACCAGAATGAATCACGATGTAAGAATCTTTATTTGGACTCATAAATCAGTGGATAATCACCCTGAAGTTGAATCAAAATCATAGGAGTTATGATGAAGAAGTTATCCCACTTTTAACCCAAGTGATTCCAATTTACCATGTTTGGAGAATTTGTAATTTCTTCTTGATTCTAATCAAACCAGAATGAATCACGATTTAAGAAGTTTGATTTGGACTCATAAATCAGTGGATAATCAGCCTGAAGTTGAATCAATATCATAGGAGTTATGATGAAGAAGTTATCCCACTTTTAACCGAAGTGATTCCAATTTATCCTGTTTGGAGATTTTATAATTTCTTCTTGATTCTAATTAAACCTGAACGAATAACAATGTAAGAAGGTTGATTTGGACTCTTAAATCAGTTTATAATCACCCTGAAATTGAATCAATATCATAGGAATTATGACGAAGATGTTATCCCACTTTTAACCGAGGTGATTCTAGTTTATCCTGTTTTGAGATTTGTCAATTCTTCTTGATTCTAATCAAGCCATAATGAATCACGATGTAAGAAGCTTGATTTGGACTCATAAATCAGTGGATAATCACCCTGAAGTTGAATCAATATCAACCGAAGTGATTCCAATTTATCCTGTTTGGAGATTTTGTAATTTCTTCTTGATTCTAATCAAACCAAAATGAATCACGATGTAAAAATCTTGATTTGGACTCATAAATCAGTGGATAATCACCCTGAAGTTGAATCAATATCATAGAAATTATGATGAAGAAGTTATCCCACTTTTAACCGAAGTGATTCCAATTGACCATGTTTGGAGATTTTGTAATTTCTTCTTGATTCTAATCAAACCAGAATGAATCACGATGTAAGAAGCTTGATTTGGACTCATAAATCAGTGTATAATCACCCTGAAGTTGAATCAATATCATAGGAGTTGTGATGAAGAAGTTATCTCACTTTTAACCGAAGTGATTCCAATTTATCCTGTTTCGAGATTTTGCAATTTCTTCTTGATTCTAATCAAACCAGAATGAATCATGATGTAATAAGCTTGATTTGGACTCATAAATCAGTGGATAATCACCCGAAGTTGAATCAATATCATAGGAGTTATGATGAAGAAGTTATCCCAGTTTTAACCGAAGTGATTCCAATTTACCCTATTTGGAGATTTTACAATTTCTTCTTGATTCTAATCAAACCAGAATGAATCAAGATTTAAGAATCTTGATTTGGACTCATAAATCAGTGGATAATCACCCTGAAGTTGAATCAATATCATAGGAGTTATGATGAAGAAGTTATCCCACTTTTAACCGAAGTGATTCCAATTTACCTTGTTTGGAGATTTTGCAATTTCTTCTTTGATTTTAATTAAACCTGAACGAATAACGAAGTAAGAAGGGTGATTTGGACTCATAAATCAGTTTATAATCACCCTGAAAATGAATCAATAACATAGGAGTTATGACGAAGAAGTTATCCCACTTTTAACCGAGGTGATTCTAGTTTACCCTGTTTTGAGATTTGGCAATTTCTTCTTGATCCAAATCAAGCCAGAATGAATCACGATGTAAGAAGCTTGATTTGGACTCATAAATCAGTGGATAATCACCCTGAAGTTGAATCAATATCATAGGAGTTATGATGAAGAAGTTATCCCACTTTTAACCGAAGTGATTCCAATTGACCATGTTTGGAGATTTTGCAATTTCTTCTTGATTCTAATCAAACCAGAATGAATCACGATGTAAGAAACTTGATTTGGACTCATAAATCTGTTTATAATCACCCTGAAATTGAATCAATATCCTAGGAGTTATGACGAAGAAGTTATCCCACTTTTAACCGAGGTGATTCTAGTTTACTCTGTTTTGAGATTTGACAATTTCTTCTTGATTCTAATCAAGCCAGAATGAATCACGATGTAAGAAGCTTGATTTGGACTCATAAATCATTGGCTAATCACCATGAAGTTGAATCAATATCATAGGAGTTATGATGAAGTAGTTATCCCACTTTTAACCGAAGTGATTCCAATTTATCCTGTTTGGAGGTTTTGTAATTTCTTCATGATTCTAATCAAACCAAAATGAATCACGATGTAAGAATCTTGATTTGGACTCATAAATCAGTGGATAATCACCCTGAAGTTGAATCAATATCATAGAAGTTATGATGAAGAAGTTATCCCACTTTTAACCGAAGTGATTCCAGTTTACCATGTTTGGAGATTTTGTAATTTCTTCTTGACTCTAATTAAACCTGAATGAATAACGATGTAAGAAGCTTGATTTGGACTCATAAATCTGTTTATAATCACCCTGAAATTGAATCAATATCCTAGGAGTTATGACGAAGAAGTTATCCCACTTTTAACCGAGGTGATTCTAGTTTACTCTGTTTTGAGATTTGATAATTTCTTCTTGATTCTAATCAAGCCAGAATGAATCACGATGTAAGAAGCTTGATTTGGACTCATAAATCATTGGATAATCACCATGAAGTTGAATCAATATCATAGGAGTTATGATGAAGTAGTTATCCCACTTTTAACCGAAGTGATTCCAATTTATCCTCTTTGGAGGTTTTGTAATTTCTTCATGATTCTAATCAAACCAAAATGAATCACGATGTAAGAATCTTGATTTGGACTCATAAATCAGTGGATAATCACCCTGAAGTTGAATCAATATCATAGAAGTTATGATGAAGAAGTTATCCCACTTTTAACCGAAGTGATTCCAATTTACCATGTTTGGAGATTTTGCAATTTCTTCTTGATTCTAATCAAAACAGAATGAATCACGATGTAAGAAGCTTTATTTGGACTCATAAATCAGTGGATAATCACCCTGAAGTTGAATCAATATCATAGGAGTTATGATGAAGAAGTTATCCCACTTTTAACCGAAGTGATTCCAATTTACCATGTTTAGAGATTTTGCAATTTCTTCTTGATTCAAATCAAACCAGAATGAATCACGATGTAAGAAGCTTGATTTGGACTCATAAATCAGTGTATAATCACCCTGAAGTTGAATCAATATCATAGGAGTTGTGATGAAGAAGTTATTTCACTTTTAACCGAAGTGATTCCAATTGACCCTGTTTGGAGATTTTGCAATTTCTTCTTGATTCTAATCAAACCAGAATGAATCACGATTTAAGAATCTTGATTTGGACTCATAAATCAGTGGATAATCACCCTGAAGTTGAATCAATATCATAGAAGTTATGATGAAGAAGTTATCCCACTTTTAACCGAAGTGATTCCAGTTTACCATGTTTGGAGATTTTGTAATTTCTTCTTGACTCTAATTAAACCTGAACGAATAACGATGTAAGAAGCTTGATTTGGACTCATAAATCTGTTTATAATCACCCTGAAATTGAATCAATATCCTAGGAGTTATGACGAAGAAGTTATCCCACTTTTAACCGAGGTGATTCTAGTTTACTCTGTTTTGAGATTTGATAATTTCTTCTTGATTCTAATCAAGCCAGAATGAATCACGATGTAAGAAGCTTGATTTGGACTCATAAATCATTGGATAATCACCATGAAGTTGAATCAATATCATAGGAGTTATGATGAAGTAGTTATCCCACTTTTAACCGAAGTGATTCCAATTTATCATGTTTGGAGGTTTTGTAATTTCTTCATGATTCTAATCAAACCAAAATGAATCACGATGTAAGAATCTTGATTTGGACTCATAAATCAGTGGATAATCACCCTGAAGTTGAATCAATATCATAGGAGTTATGATGAAGAAGTTATCCCACTTTTAACCGAAGTGATTCCAATTGACCATGTTTGGAGATTTTGCAATTTCTTCTTGATTCTAATCAAACCAGAATGAATCACGATGTAAGAAACTTGATTTGAACTCATAAATCTGTTTATAATCACCCTGAAATTGAATCAATATCCTAGGAGTTATGACGAAGAAGTTATCCCACTTTTAACCGAGGTGATTCTAGTTTACTCTGTTTTGAGATTTGGCAATTTCTTCTTGATTCTAATCAAAACAGAATGAATCACGATGTAAGAAGCTTTATTTGGACTCATAAATCAGTGGATAATCACCCTGAAGTTGAATCAATATCATAGGAGTTATGATGAAGAAGTTATCCCACTTTTAACCGAAGTGATTCCAATTTACCATGTTTAGAGATTTTGCAATTTCTTCTTGATTCAAATCAAACCAGAATGAATCACGATGTAAGAAGCTTGATTTGGACTCATAAATCAGTGTATAATCACCCTGAAGTTAAATCAATATCATAGGAGTTGTGATGAAGAAGTTATTTCACTTTTAACCGAAGTGATTCCAATTGACCCTGTTTGGAGATTTTGCAATTTCTTCTTGATTCTAATCAAACCAGAATGAATCACGATTTAAGAATCTTGATTTTGACTCATAAATCAGTGGATAATCACCCTGAAGTTGAATCAATATCATAAGAGTTATGATGAAGAAGTTATCCCACTTTTAACCGAAGTGATTCCAGTTTACCTTGTTTGGAGATTTTGCAATTTCTTCTTGATTCTAATTAAACCTGAACGAATAACAATGTAAGAAGCTTGATTTGGACTCATAAATCAGTTTATAATCACCATGAAATTGAATCAATATCATAGGAGTTATGACGAAGATGTTATCCCACTTTTAGCCGAGGTGATTCTAGTTTACCCTGTTTTGAGATTTGGCAATTTCTTCTTGATTCTAATCAAGCCAGAATAAATCACGATGTAAGAAGATTGATTTGGATTCATAAATCAGTGGATAATCACCCTGAATTTGAATCAATATCATACGAGTTATGATGAAGAAGTTATCCCACTTTTAACCGAAGTTATTCCAATTGACCCTGTTTGGAGATTTTGCAATTTCTTCTTGATTCTAATCAAACCAGAATGAATCACGATGTAAGAAACTTGATTTGGACTCATAAATCAGTGGATAATCACCCTGAAGTTGAATCAATATCATAGGAGTTATGATGAAGAAGTTATCCCACTTTTAACCGAAGTGATTCCAATTTATCCTGTTTGGAGATTTTGCAATTTTTTCTTGATTCTAATCAAACCAAAATGAATCACGATGTAAGAAGCTTGATTTAGAACCTGAAGTTGAATCAATATCATAAAACTTATGATGAAGAAGTTATCCCACTTTTAACCGAAGTGATTCAAATTTACCCTGTTTGGAGATTTTGCAATTTCTTCTTGATTCTAATCAAACCAGAATGAATTACGATGTAAGAAGCTTGATTTGGACTCATAAATCAGTGGATGATCACCCTGAAGTTGAATCAATAACATATGAGTTATGATGAAGAAGTTATCCCACTTTTAACCAAAGTGATTCCAGTTTATCCTGTTTGGAGATTTGGAAATTTCTTCTTGATTCTAATCAAACCAGAATGAATCACAATTTAAGAAACTTTATTTGGACTCATAAATCAGTGGATAATCACCCTGAAGATGAATCAATATCATAAGAGTTATGATGAAGAAGTTATCCCACTTTTAACCGAAGTGATTCCAGTTTACCCTATTTGGAGATTTTGTAATTTCTTCTTGATTCTAATTAAACCTGAACGAATAACGATGTAAGAAGCCTGATTTGGACTCATAAATCAGTTTATAATCACCCTGAAATTGAATCAATATCCTAGGAGTTATGACGAAGAAGTTATCCCACTTTTAACCGAGGTGATTCTAGTTTATCCTGTTTTGAGATTTGGCAATTTATTCTTGATTCTAATCAAGCAAGAATGAATCACGATGTAAGAAGCTTGATTTGGACTCATAAATCAGTGGATAATCACCATGAAGTTGAATCAATATCATAGGAGTTATGATGAAGAGGTTATCCCACTTTTAACCGAAGTGATTCCAATTGACCCTGTTTGGAGATTTTGCAATTTCTTCTTGATTCTAATCAAACCAGAATGAATCACGATGTAAGAAAATTGATTTGGACTCATAAATCAGTGGATAATCACCCTGAAGTTGAATCAATATCATAGGAGTTATGATAAAGAAGTTATCCCACTTTTAACCGAAGTGATTCCAATTTATCCTGTTTGGAGATTTTACAATTTCTTCTTGATTCTAATCAAACCAAAATGAATCACGATTTAAGAAGCTTGATTTAGAACCTGAAGTTGAATCAATATCATAGTAGTTATGATGAAGAAGTTATCCCACTTTTAACCGAAGTAATTCCAATTTACCTTGTTCGGAGATTTTGCAATTTCTTCTTAATTCTAATCAAACCCGAATGAATCACTATTTAAGAATCTTGATTTGGACTCATAAATCAGTGGATAATCACCCTGAAGTTGAATCAATATCATAGGAGTTATGATGAAGACGTTATCCCACTTTTAACCGAAGTGATTCCAATTTACCATGTTTGTAAATTTTGCAATTTCTTTTTGATTCTAATCAAACCAGAATGTATAACGATGTAAGAAGCTTGATTTTGACTCATAAATCAGTGGATAATCACCCCGAAGATGAATCAATATCATAGGAGTTATGATGAAGAAGTTATCCCACTTTTAACCGAAGTGATTCCAGTTTACCCTATTTGGAGATTTTGTAATTTCTTCTTGATTCTAATTAAACCTGAACGAATAGCGATGTAAGAAGCTTGATTTGGACTCATAAATCAGTTTATAATCACCCTGAAATTGAATCAATATCCTAGGAGTTATGACGAAGAAGTTATCCCACTTTTAACCGAGGTGATTCTAGTTTACTCTGTTTTGAGATTTGGCAATTTCTACTTGATTCTAATCAAGCCAGAATGAATCACGATTTAAGAAGCTTGATTTGGACTCATAAATCAGTGGATAATCACCCTGAAGTTGAATCAATATCATAGGAGTTATGATGAAGAAGTTATCCCACTTTTAACCGAAGTGATTCCAATTTATCCTGTTTGGAGATTTTGTAATTTCTTCTTAATTCTAATCAAACCAAAATGAATCATGATGTAAGAAGCTTGATCTGGACTCATAAATCAGTGGATAATCACCCTGAAGTTGAATCAATATCATAGAAGTTATGATGAAGAAGTTATCCCACTTTTAACCGAAGTGATTTCAATTTCTCCTGTTTGGAGATTTTGCAATTTCTTCTTGATTCTAATCAAACCAGAATGAATCACGATGTAAGAAGCTTTATTTGGACTCATAAATCAGTGGATAATCACCCTGAAGTTGAATCAATATCATAGGAGTTATGATGAAGAAGTTATCCCACTTTTAACCGAAGTGATTCCAATTTACCATGTTTGTAAATTTTGCAATTTCTTCTTGATTCTAATCAAACCAGAATGAATCACGATGTAAGAAGCTTGATTTGGACTCATAAATCAGTGTATAATCACCCTGAAGTTGAATCAATATCATAGGAGTTGTGATGAAGAAGTTATCTCACTTTTAACCGAAGTGATTTCAATTTACCCTGTTTGGAGATTTTGCAATTTCTTCTTGATTCTGATCAAACCAAAATGAATCACTATGTAAGAACCTTGATTTGGACTCATAAATCAATGTATAATCACCCTGAAGTTGTATCAATATCATAGGAGTTGTGATGAAGAAGTTATCTCAACTTTAACCGAAGTGATTTCAGTTTACCCTGTTTTGAGATTTTGCATTTTATTCTTGATTCTAATCAAACCAGAATGAATCACGATGTAAGAAGCTTTATTTGGACTCGTAAATCAGTGGATAATCACCCTAAAGATGAATCAATATCATAGGAGTTATGATGAAGAAGTTATCCCACTTTTAACCGAAGTGATTCCAATTTACCCTGTTTGGAGATTTTGCAATTTCTTCTTGATTCTAATCAAACCAGAATGAATCACGATGTAAGAAGATTTATTTGGACTCATAAATCAGTGGATAATCACCCTGAAGTTGAGTCAATATCATAGGAGTTATGATGAATGATATCGGCACCAAGTAGCACCTAACTCAACCTAGACTAAAGGATAGATGGCCCAGGAAACCGGTATATGGGAGACTTGAAAAGGATGGAGGATGAAAGGATGTGTAGATGGGAATGGATTCCGGTTGCTTGATGCTTGAATAGAACCAATGGAGGATGGGAAACAACAAATGGTCGTATAACCAACTTGTTATCTCACTAGATGGATGATGGCTTGTAGATGGAGTGTGGATCCAAGCTGCTTGTTCGTATAAACAACTCAACAAGGACTAGGAGAGGGAGATGGAATGAATAGATTGTTCTTCACAATCTGATAGATCGAAAGTCGCCACAAAATCTATGGAATGAGTTTGATAAGACAAGATTCTCTCAATGCTGCTTCTCACACACACGGAAAGACTTAGGGTTTTAGTTGGTAGGGGCAAACTGACTCATATATTTCATAAAGGTTGATAATACAAGGCTGCTTATAGGGGCTTATATACTCGCCGATCCAGCTATGCGCTTCTAGGGGTCTTTGAAGCAAATTTATTACATGACTCAATCTTAGGACCTAATAAAAGCAATAGGCTAAACAATGCCTGGTTTTATTCGAATTGAAATAAAGAAAAGACCCAAAACCTGCAAGGAAAATCAAGTAAATCGAATATTGAAATGAGCTTACCTTACTTACCTCTTTTGATGGATTTGAAGTTGAATAAGGTAACCGTTGGGGCTGGGAGACGAGCATAGGAGTGAAGTGATGTCGTTTGAAGGCTTGTCTCTTCCCCTTGATACTCACCGTTTCACTTAAGTGGGGAGATGGTGAATAAGGAAACCATCTCCTTGTTTGGAATGATAGACCATAGGTTAGAATCATTTCTTGGACCGTCTTGTATAACATAAGATGTGTCTTGTGTAGCTTCTGATCCTGAAATGGAGAGCTTGTCTTGACGGTTAGTGATGTCTTCTAAGTTGGGGTTGGTGATGGCCTTGGCAAACAACCCTTCAATGGCTTCACAGAAACTTGCAATCACCCCCTTGGTTCCTGATCTTGTTCTTGGTGCTTGTCTAAGAGTAGGGATGTTGATATCTGGTTCTATGTCCTCATCATTCTCTCCCTCTTGAGGAGGTTCTGACCTCATAACAGTTTCATCTGCATGGAAATAAGATAGATCAGATACATTGAAGGTGGAAGACACATTGAACTCACCTGGCAGCTCCAGCTGATATGCATTGTCATTGATCTTTTTAAGAACTTTGAATGGACCATCTCCTCTAGGAGATAGTTTAGACTTCCTCTGGTTAGGAAACCTCTCTGATCTCATGTGTAGCCAGACCCAATCTCCTGGTTCAAAGGCAACTTCCTTTCTTCCCTTGTCAGCTTGCTTCTTGGTCAGTTCATTCTTGTGCTCTAGGTTAGTCTTGACCTTCTCATGAATCTTCTTCATTAACTCGGCCTTGGTTTCTCCTTCTTGACTAACCATCTGATCCTTATGGGGAATAGGTTAGAGGTCCAGAGGTGTTGTTGGCTTAAAACCGTACACAATCTCAAAAGGTGAGAGCTTAGTAGCAGAGTGGGGAACTCGGTTATAGGCAAACTCAATAAAAGGTAGACAATCAAGCCAATTCCTCAAGTTCTTACCAACCGTGGCTCTTAATAGAGTGGAGAGTGTGCGGTTTACAACCTCAGTCTGCCCATCAGTTTGGGGATGGCAGGTTGTTGAGAAAAGCAGCTTAGTGCCCAGCTTTCTCCAAAGGGTTCTCCAAAAGTGGCTCAAGAACTTTGTGTCTCGGTCAGAAACAATAGTTCTAGGAATACCATGAAGCTTTACCACTTCTTTGAAGAATAAATCAGCAGTTTGGGAAGCATCATTGGTCTTGTTGCAAGGAATGAAATGTGCCATCTTAGAGAACCTGTCCACTACCACAAAGATAGAGTCCTTGTTCCTGATCTTTGGCAATCCTAGAACAAAATCCATGGAAATATGTACCCAAGGTAGGTCAGGGATAGGTAATGGAATGTATAACCCATGAGGATGTAACCTGGATTTTGCCTTGAGACAAATGATGCACCTTGCACATAACTTCTCTACATCCCTTCTCAAGTGTGGCCAGAAGAAATGCTCAGCTACAATACTTAGGGTCTTGTCCCGGCCAAAGTGTCCCATGAGGCCTCCACCATGTGCTTCTCTTAAGATTAGATCACGCATTGACCCTTGTGGAATGCACAGCCTCTTGTCTCTGAAAAGGAACTCATCTTGTTGAAAGAAGGACCCAAATGCGCCTTGTTTACACTGCTTGTAGATGTACCCAAAGTCAGGATCTTCTACATATTGATCTTTGATGTGCTTAAAGCCCATAACCTTAGCCTCCATCAGTGATATAAGCGCATGTCTCCGGGATAGGGCATCAGCTACAATGTTCTCTTTTCCCTTCTTGTATTTGATCACATAAAGGAAAGACTCCACAAACTCTAGCCACCGAGCATGCCTTTTCTTCAATGTTGTTTGGCCTCTCAGATACTTGAGTGTCTCATGGTCAATGTGTATCACAAACTCCTTGGATAAGAGGTAGTGTTGCCAAGTCTCCAATGATCTCACTAAGGCATACAGTTCCTTGTCATATGTGGGGTAGTTGAGGGTTGCTCCATGTAGTTTCTCACTGAAGAATGCTATTGGCTTCCCCCTTGAGTTAACACAGCTCCTATTCCTGTTCCCGAGGCATTGATAAAGGATTTTACTCTATCCTAATCAAAGTAGTATAGATGAGTGTCAATCCAATCCTAAGTGAACATGATGCAATGAGAATACAAGTATAAACTTAATCTAAGTGCAACCAATTCGATATGGGGTAAAGTAACCAAATAACACAAATACGAAACTAGGATTATAAACGAATGGGAGAAACGAGAACCCATGGGCAAGGGCCTTGACCTTGGGTGATTCGGACTTAAGGTAAACGGTTAACGCTATAAACAACTTAGTTCTACTAGTCTAGACTTTATCTTTAAACTAATTCTTTGTCAAGATAGAAGTTCATTTGCTTTCAATCACTAGACATCAAATGTCTTTGGTCTAATTAAATCAAGCAATCATTAAAACCTGGTCTATTGACTATCTAAACTTTCTTAACATCAATTGTCATTGGTTAAGCCAGTAAAGAGAGTTATCACTTGGTTCAGACATTTCGTCGAACACCTTTCGGGTACAAATTGTCTATTGATCTAGATTAAAGTGATCAAGTCTAACCTAGCATTAAAAACTAGCAATAATCATAGAACATGAACAGTCAAGCATTAAACCTTCTAACCTATTACCTAATCACCCTAGATCACCCTAACCCATGGATCCTACAAATGACTACTCACTAACAGGCATGATGAACTCAAAAACAGATGATGAATAAGAGTAAATCATTGCCAATGAACAAGAATAGAATGATAAATCAATATAAGATAAAAAGGATTCAAGATCCAAAATCTTCTTCACCAAGAGTAGTCTAGTCTCCAAATAAAAACCAGAATAAATAAAAACAAGGTTTTTAGGGTATTTATATCTGTTTGAAAACAAATCGGGTCAACCCAACAAGCCTGGTTTGACCCGCAACAAGTCCAGCATTCTCGACTGTAGCGACCAGGGCTGATCGCTATGCCTGGTCGCTATGGTCCCCGGGTTTCCTTTGTGGGTCTGTAGCGACCAGGGCTGGTCGCTACGCCTGGTCGCTATGGCATCCGCAACTCCGTGTGGGGCTGTAGCGACCAAGGCTGGTCGCTACGCCTGGTCGCTATGGCATCCGCAACTCCTTGTGGGGCTGTAGCGACCAAGGCTGGTCGCTACGCCTGGTCGCTATGGCATCCGCAACTCCCTGTGGGTCGGTAGCGACCAAGGCTGGTCGCTATGCCTGGTCGCTACGACCCCTTTTTGCTCCAAACTCTACTTCTTTGCCTCAATTGCCTCCAAAGTCACCAATAAGCATCTCCAACACCTGACATAGACAAATGTAATGGAATGCAACCTAAATATGCATAGATGCTATCCTATATGCTTA
>CAJHQQ010005573.1:0-15850 GCA_905132885.1 Moricandia moricandioides
GAAACAAACAAAAGGCAGGATAAATACATCAAAAGGCTTTCCTTCTCTCTCTATATACGCTTAGAAGACACCTGTCAGTGTCGGGTTCTAATAAGCTCTAAAGGCAAAGTAACAATCTATATGGGGTTCTCAAGCTCCCCAATGCAGATCAACTGTGTAAGATTATAGAGAGATACCTTAGGTTGAAGAGCAATGTTGTTATCATTAGAAGAAGCGAATACGAGACAGGATCTGCCTGTCTGCTTGATAGAAAAGGCTTTGGGGATGAAACAGTTAGTGGTTGCCTGTAAAGATGCATTGTACGATAGCGCCATTAACGGAAGCGGCGGATTGAATAAGGAAAAACCCTAATTATTCTCAAATCTTTTTTAAGATGATGAAGAACCCATCCATTTACTTTAGTTGACCAAAATGCCCTTTTCAGCGTCATGTTTCCCCTATTATCGTCCTGTAATGCGTGTCTCTTTCTCGGGTTTTGGAATCGCTTCACGGTTCGAGATGATAAATTCTCAAAAGCCCCTATATGACTGACTGTGTTACTACTATCATCAGGTTTCGTTCATTATCTTTCCCCAACAATTCTTCAAAGACTCTCAACTTCCCGACTTCTAAGCAATTTTCTGACATGTTCTACTCATCAGAAGAAAAAGAAAACAACAAATTGGACTGTTTATGATATGTAATCAGAATTTTTCGGGCTAAATGTGGTTTGGTTTATGAGATAACCACTCTAAACCGATGAATTATGGGTTTGATGTGTTAAGACAACCTGAGTCTGGCTCTGGTTTGAAATTCTAAATAACCGTACAGTATGGTTTTTTATTTAACCCAATTCAATGTTGAGAAAGTAGTTCTAAACCAAACTCAATTGTTAATTCTCCGGTTTGTATATAACAAATGGTAAACTGAATGCAATCTATTATCTTTGAAAAAAAAAGGTACCAAAAATATTCGATTTAACACCATGGAAATAGAATCGAATAAATCAAAAAGTATAAATCAGACATGATAAAGAACCGATTAATTGTCACTTGTATGTGATGCATGTAACTAAAGGGTTTGATTCGGGCATTTTGTTTGGGCCATGTCCTTTGAGTTTAATGGAGTTTCTGTTAATTTAATCTGCAAAATTATTTAACATTTGTAATTGGTTCAATTCCTCCTTAATTATTTTCTTTTCTTTTTCTTTAAAAGAGCAACGTGCAAATATGTACGGAGACTAGTTAAACCTTAAGACCATTAATTTTTGGTTATTGCATAAACCCCATAAACTATTCCTTGAAACTATCTTTAACTTTGTCTTTTTTTTCCCCTGGATAATAATAATACTAATTGTGTTTTCTTCCGTCAATAAAATAAAATAGAACTTAAATTAAAGGCAATGATTAAGCAACCTGGGAAATAGGGAAAGGATGTGGGGATTGGAATTTTACGTAATCTTCTTTGAAAGCAGAGAATCACCTGATAACTTCTTTTTTATCTTTTCTAACTTAGAAGAACTATTCGTTTCTTATTTTATAATTTCTTTTAACTTAGTAATTTTCAATATACAATAATCAGTTAACTATTATAACTGATTTCACAGCTTGTAAGTTTTGCAAATTTCTCTATTTTTAGGGCTCTATTAAATCTTTATCGGTTATTTCATCAGCTTTTTTAAAAAACTTTTCATCAGTTTATTTGTCTTGATCCCATTGGTTGCAAGAAAATGAGATTAACAACAAAAGCAATGCAGGAATATTAAAAGTAGCATAAAACACCATTACTAGTTGATTTTCAAAATAACTTGTTGCATTCTAATTTCTAAAAAAAATTATGTAATTTCAAAGACAAAACGAAAATACATTTGCAAAACTTGTAGTTCAAGTTCAACCAAACCGTTTGCTGGTAAACTATATAGCTTTTAACTTCTGTTTCGATTGAATTAAAGGGAACATTTCAAATAACCAATTTCTATTTTATATGCATGATTCTCGTACTCGACCAATTTTCTTATAATTTCCACTGTTTCGAAGATTTCAAGTTCAAAATTAAACACTGTTTTTAATAGCTGAAAGGAAAAGGGGAGATATAATTAGGAAAGTACGTAGCCCATACATGATTTGAAACTGAACTTTTCCCTCTTTAATTTTTTTCAAACTGGTTACGCTGTAGATAGATAACGGCCATGACTCTAAAAAATATCAGTGTAAAACGTATTAAAAGCGATATTTCTAAAGGAACTATATATAATATATTTAGCGAAACTAACCCACATAAATATTACTCTCTCTGTTTCATTATAAGTGTCACTTTAGGTTTTTGCACACGGATTAAGAAAACAATTAATTTTGGCATATTTTCTATATAAAAACATAATTATTTATACAGCTAACCATATTCAACCAATAGAAAATAAACTGCAGCATAAAATTAATAAATTTTTTGGCATCGAAAGTCGGAAACGGCAACTTATTTTGGTAACAAAAAATCTTTTCTAAAACGACACTTAATATGAAACGGAGGGAGTATAAGTCATGGATCTAAAACCAGAATCAACTCTTTATGGGTTCACTATTTCGTGCAATGCTGAACCGCAAAAATTAATTACTCATGCCATCAACTAGAGTGAACATTCAATATACTCGTCCTCTGTTTCATAAAGATAGATTTTTAGTATTTTATACATATTAAAAAAACTCATTAAATCACTATAATAAATATATTATTTTTTGTAATTTTCAATTTTCAATAAAAAATTTTATTAATAGTAAATCAATAAAATTAATTATTTTTTTGAAATTTACAATATTTTCATAGAAAAAATAAAAAGTTTATCTTTGTGAAACTATTTTTTTAAATCTATCTTAATATAACGGAGAGAATATTTTGTTTGCCCGCTGAAAAAATATTAGTTAGTAGGCAACGATATAACTAGAAAAGATTAACAAAATAATACGAGGATTTGATCCTCAATTCTCGCAAAGCTTATTCATATATGTCGTGAAAACATGCTAATTAACCAGTACGGCAAGAGGTCACTAATAATACTAGCTAACGTATCTTATGAAGCTACCCACCGCTGAACCCAACTCACACATGACTCATACGAAAGATTGATAAATGGAACCTACCATTAATTCTCAATGACCTGAACTCTTAAGATTTGTCACTTAATAAACTATTATACTGTATAATATATTTTGTTTTTGCAAACACAATTTTAACTAGCTAACGTATTTAGGTTGTTCTGGTTTGGATTTTGGTGTGTAAGTTTATATCTCTAGAAAACCTACCACATAATTTTCAGTGACCGGAGCTCTTATTAGTGATTCCATGAAAGGAATATAAAATATTCACAGGTCTCGTTCATACACTATATGATGGGTAAAAGAAGTTTAGAATAAATAGTATAAAAATGTGAATATAAGTGGTTATTACTTTCGAAAGTAAATTGTATAAAATGAAAATGTCTAATCAAAGCTATTAAATTTATTGAGGATTCACATATTCTGAAATGTAATAAATCACACGCTAATAAGAGATTAAATGGTTGTACACATAACAGGAACAGAGAATCGAGATTTAAGCGGCTAATTAGCTTCCTCACGGCATATTGAACAACAGGGCTCAATACTTTATTGCTTTCCTTTATTAATGTTAGAAACTCTCTCAAAAACTAACAAAAGCCATTTGTGTTCTTTTCATCTTATTATCTCTTATGATTCATCCCGACTCATGATGAAGTCGATAAGAATGTAGACCACATTCATATATAATAGAGAAAGACCATAGCCTTTGGAGCTTGATTTGAGTTTCTTTTTTCATAGCGCAATAGATAAGTTTTACCTATATAGACATATTTATATAAAATGAAAAATCTTTAAGTTAATCCTTTTCTGTCTTAGATTTAATTCAAAGGCGTGGCCGGAGAATCTAAGTTGATCACTATTTCACATTCCTTTAAGGGTATATCTTGTCCTTTTTGGAGTTTGACCTTTCCTTTTTAGAGCATAGTGTGTATTGCAAGCTTAGATACGTTGGCGCGATATTGTCTCTCTCTAGTCTTTAGAAAGGCTAGTCAATGCTCTATTTCTCTTAGCTCGGAGAGACTTAGAAGAGCACGGAATTATATTATATCTCCCGATACATTCGTGCGCGTGAGATTCTGAGTGCAGCCACGAAGCTAGTAGGTCAAGATGGGTGTCCAATCCTCGTTGCTCCTATCAGAGTCCTGGCGTGATGGTACATCCCGATGTTATCTTCCAACCAAACCCTTCAACGTTAATTTGCTCCTTTTCAACATATTCCCGAATAAAATGATATCGTTTGTGAATGTGTTTGCTTCGACGGTGAAACACTGGGTTCTTGGTCAGTTCTATGGCAGACTTGTTGTCAACTCGGATCAGCGTCTTCTCATTCTTCCTTCCTGTAATCTCACTCATCAACTCTTGAAGCCAAATTGCTTGTTTGGCAGCTTCCGTTGCAGCCATAAACTCGGCTTCACAGGATGACAATGCCACCGTTTCTTGCTTCTAAGAACACCATGTTATTGGGAGTTCTCCAAAACAGAAAAGATATCCAGTAGTGTTCTTTCCATCATCTGGATCAGTGTTGTGGCTGTTGTCACTGTATCCAACAAGCCTTTGCGATTCTCCATGGTTAAATATCAAGCCATAACCAAGTGTACCTCGCAAATATCTTAGCACCTGCTTCAATGCATTGTCGTGTGACTCACGTGGTGAATGCATGTACCTGCTAAGAATACCAACTAAGAAGGATAAATCCGGTCTCGTGTGTAAGAGGTATCTAAGGCATCCAATCCTTCGCCCATAGACAGTTGCATCAATCTCTGGTTTTTCAAGTGCTTTAGACAGCTTCAAACCAAAATTCATTGGTATTAAAGATGGATTACAAGTATCCATTCCTGTTTCCTTTAATCTCTATTCCTTTTGAAATTTGTTTCACTTCAATGCCAAGGTAGTATGTGAGTTTTCCAAGATCAGACATCTCGAAATTTTGTGCATAGAGGCTTCGAACTCCATGATTGTCTTCAAAGAGTTTCCAGTCACAAAGAGATCGTCGACATATATTGCAATTATCAAAACAGTGTTTCCTTCTTCCTTACGGTAGACTGAGCTTTCCTCAAAACACTTAATAAAGCTCAAGCTCTTCAAAACATGATCAAGTTTAGTGTTCCAGGCTCGTGGAGCTTGTCTCAAACCGTACAAAGCCTTTCAAAGTTTGAAAACCTTATGCTCTTCTCCCTTCTTTTCAAATCCTTCGGGCTGAGATACATAGATATCTTCAGTTAAATCTCCGTGTAGAAATGTTGTTTTGACGTCCAGACAATGGATCTCCCATCCACTTGCAGCAGCTAACCCAAATAGCAATCTTATAGTCTCTATTCAAGCTACCGGCACAAAGACTTCGTCAAAATCTATTCCATGTTCTTGCACGTATCCCTTTGCAACAAGTCTTGATTTGAATTTGTTGATAGTTCCATCTGCATTCCTTTTGATCTTGAAAACCCACTTAAGTCCTATCACTTTGACTCCAAGCGGTTTCTCTACTAACACCCACGTCTCATTCCTATCAATAGAATCGATCTCGTCTGTGCAAGCTTTTCTCCATTGAACAAGTTTGATGGCTTCTTGAAAGTTGATTGGTTCGTCATTTAGTGCAAGAATTAGAAACTCACACTCTATGTCGGCCAATAGTAAATAGTCTTCAAGATAGCTAGGACGATTCGATTGACGTGTTGAGCGTCTTGGTTGTTGTGGTTCGGCTTGTTCATCGTCGGGATTAACTTAAACAGGTTCCGGTAGATGTACTTCCGTCTCTTCAGCATATTTCTCTTCCTGTTGAGTTCAAACCACAAATGAACCATGTCCTTCGTCTATTGTAGCACCCCATGACATCCGAAACATATCATGTTCACTATGTCTTCCTTGTCATCTCCCTTCCAATTCCAACATTCCTTTTCACTAAAGATCACATCTCGACTTACAATTATTCTTCTGGAGCTTGGATTGTAGAGTCGATAAGCTTTGGATCCAGGTTTAATGCCGATATGAACCAATGCTTGTGATCTATCGTCGAGTTTCTTGAGTTATCCAGAATCGATCTTTGCATGTGCAAGACATCTGAACACTCGAACATGTCATATGCTTGGTTTCCTTCCTCTCAAGCATTCATATGGTGTATGATTCTTCAAAGCTCTTGTGGGAACTCGATTAATCAAATATGTGGCATGACAAACTGCTTCTCCCCATAAATAGTTTGGAACACTCATAGCCCTTAGAATGCTCCTTGTCATCTCCATGAGTGTGCGATTTCTCCTTTCAACCACTCCGTTTTGTTGTGGGGTATATGGATCTGTTAGATGGCGTCTAATCCCACTGTTGTTGCAGAAATCTTGAAACTCCTTTGATATAAACTCACCACCATTATCTGTATGTAGTGTGATTATATCTTTGTTGACTTCCTTCTCAACAAGTTTCTTGAATTCTTTGAACTTTTCAAACGCATCTCCCTTCTCTTTTAGTAAGATCGTCCACATATATCTTGTGCAATCATCAATTATCACAAAGATATACCTATTGTCTGCAGGTGTAGATGGTGAGATAGGACCACACAAATCTGCGTGTAGTAGTTCCAATGCTTGTGATGATCTATACGTAGTAGCTTTTGGAAAAGCTTGTCGAGCTTGCTTTCCAACCAAGCAAGAGTCGCTGATTTATTTCTCTTCTTGAATCTTCGGTAACCCATGCACCATCTCATGTGTTGCCATGGACTTTATAGTTTTGAAACTGATGTGTCCAAGTCTAGCATGCCATCTCCACGTTTCTTCTTCCATTCTCGTGTGCAAACAAGCCGGTCTACCAACTTCAAGTATGAGTTTTTAAAGTCGGTTAGGCGACCTCATCACTTTCACCAGTAACCTTTCGTTTGGGTCCTTCAATGTTAGGTAATTATCCTTCATCCTAACATCACACCCTTGTTCAGTGGCTTGTCCAAGGCTAAATATGTTGCTTCTCAACTCTGGAATGTAGTATATGTCGGTCAAGAGTTTGTGTTCTCCTGTTTTTGCTTCAAACAGTATCGACCCCTTGCCATTGATGTCGACACAAGATCCATCTCCAAACTTAACTTTTCCTTTAATGCTTTCATTAAGCTCAGAAAAGTATGATCTCGCTCCCGTCATATGTATTCTAGCTCCGTTGTCTAAGTACCATATTCCATGCTTGCTTTGTCCCAGTGTCTTAGGAATGACCTTCTCCTCATTGAGAAACACGATCTCATGCATATATAAGGCTACATCAGCTTCCTCTGTTTCGCCTTTGTTAAGCTCTTGGTCATGTCTCTTTTCTGGACATACTGAAGCAAAGTGACCCGGTTTATCACACTTTAAACATACAATCTGAGACATGTCCTTCTTCCCCTTGTATTTGTCTTGTGAGTTAAACCGTCCACGTCCTCTTCCTCTGCTTCCTCTTCCACGACTCCATCCTCTACCTCTTCCTCTTGAGTTGTACGAGTTATTGGAGCTCGTGTATAGAAGGTTTCCTTGTGGCTCGTGCGTATCTTCTTCTTGAATCCGTTCTTCATATGTTTTTAGTCTCCCAACAATATCTTCAAAGCTAGTTTTATTCAGATCGAGAACTTGTTCAAGTGAGGCTATGATCTGAATATACTTGCTTCGCGGTAAGCTGTTTAAGAACTTTTTTACTAGTTTAGGTTCTTCCAAAGATTGACCCAAAGCTATGGATTTCGAGGCCAATTCAGATATCTTGCCAGAGAAGACATCAATCGAATCTGAATCTTTCATCCTTAGGCATTCAAATTCGTTCATCAAGGTATGAAGTCGAGCTTCCTTCACACGTTCAGCACCAATATTTCTTGATTTAACGGCTTCCCATATCTCTTTTGGGGAGTCTTGTTCACCAACCTGCAAGATTAGGTTTTCTGGAATTGATTGAAACAACAGAGCAGTAGCGACATCCTTCTTCTCTTCATCGTCTGTCCCTGGTTCAATTGATTCCCAAACCTTATGTACTCACAGTAACACCTTCATTCTCATAGACCAGACCGTGTAGTTTGTTGAAGATAACATCGGGCATACCACTGTGGATGGCACGGCTTCTCTTGTCTTCGATGTCGGCTTCGTATCACTCATCTCTTCGGTGAATCGAATCCTTCAAACAAAACCTCAAGCTCTGATACCAAATAAAGTGACCAAAACAAACGTGAATACGTTCAACTTAGTTTCGGCCTTGAACAAACAACTCAATAAAGATTCTTTCCTTTATTAATGTTTAGAAAACTCTCTTAAAAACTAAACAAAAGCTATTGTTCTTTTCTCTTAAGATTTTTCTTATTCTCTCTTATGATTCATCACAAGTCGATGACCATATATATAGGAGCTAGATTTCCTTTTCTATCCTATTACACATTGTATTAGGTATTTCATTTTCTTAATATTAATAGCTTGAGTTATCCTAATTTCTTTAAGGATAACTTCCTTCTTTATTTAACTTCTTTTTTACCAATGTTGAAGCTTATCTCCAACAGACCTCCCGTCACTGAAAATTATGTGGTAGTTTTTTCTAGAGATATAAACTTACACACCAAAATCCAAACCAGAACAACCTAAAAGACGTTAGCTAGTTAAAATTTGTGTTTGCAAAAACAAAATATATTATATAATAGTGTGTTAAATGACAAATCTTAAGAGTTCAGGTTATTGAGAATTACTGGTAGGTTCCATTTATCAATCTTTCGTATGAGTCATGTGTGAGTTGGGTTCAGCGTGGGTAGCTTCATAAATTACGTTAGCTAGTATTATTAGTGACCTCTTGCCGTACTGGTTAGCATGTTTTCACGACATATATGAATAAGCTTTGCGAGGAATCGAGGATTAAATCCTCGTATTATTTATGTTAATCTTTTTAGTTATATCGTTGCCCACCAACTAATATTTTTTCAGCGGCAAACAAAATATATTGAATGCTCACTCTAGTTGAAGGATGAGTAATTAATTTTCGCAGTTCAGCATTAAACGAAATAGTAAACCATAAAGAGTTGATTTCTGGTTTTAGATCCATGCCTTCTAATATTTATGTGGGTTAGTTCGCTAAATATATAGCACTAGTTCCTTAGAAATATCGCTTTTAATACGTTTTACACTGACATTTTTTTAGAGTCATGGCCGTTATATATCTACAACGTAACCAGTTTGAAAATTTGTTAAAGAGGAAAAGTTCAGTTTCAAATCATGTATGGGCTACGTACTTTCCTAATTATATCTCCCCTTTTCCTTTCAGCTATTAAAAACAGTGTTTAATTTGAACTGAAATCTTCAAAAACAGTGGTAATTATAGAAAATTGATCGAGTACGAGAATCATGCTTACAAAATAGAAAGTTGGTTATTTTGAAATGTTCCCTTTAATTCAATCGAAACAGAAGTTAAAGCTATATAGTTACCAGTAAACGTTTGTTGAACTTGAGCTACAAGTTTGCAAATTAATGTAGAGATAAAGACTAAAATAGACCTAAAAAAATTATCTCCAAAATAGCACTAAAAAAAACAAAATGATCAAAATAGATTTTATTAAAGAGTGTAAATATATATTTATATCTTTTGGGTTAATTATTCTAAAATTAAAGTTTAGATTTATGAGGTTGAGTTTTGAAGGTGAGGTTTATAATTAAATAAAAATTTAAAAATTATTTTGGTCATTTTTTTTCTTGAATGCTATTTTTGTGACAAAAATTTTAAAAAAGTTTATTTGAGAGATTTGACTTTTTTTTTTATTTAACCCAACTCAATGTTGAGAAAGTAGTTCTAAACCAAACTCAATTGTTAATTCTCCGGTTTGTATATAAACAAATGGTAAACTGAATGCAATCTGATTATCTTTGAAAAAAAAAGGTACCAAAATATTCGATTTAACACCATGGAAATAGAATCGAATAAATCAAAAAGAACCAAAAAGTAATAAATCAGACATGATAAAGAACCGATTATTGTCACTTGTATGTGATGCATGTAACTAAAGGGTTTGATTCGGGCATTTTGTATGGGCCATGCCCTTTGAGTTTAATGGAGTTTGTGTTAATTTAATCTGCAAAATTATTTAAATTTGTAATTGGTTCCAATTCCTCCTGATTATTTTCTTTTCTTTTTCTTTAAAAGAGCACGTGCAAATATGTACGGAGACTAGTTAAACTTAAGACATTAATTTTGGTTATTGCATAAACCCCATAAACTAGTTCCCTTGAAACTATCTTTAACTTTGTCTCTTTTTTTTCCCTTGATAATAATCATACTAATTGTGTTTTCTTTCCGTCAATAAAATAAAATAGAACTTAAATTAAAGGCAATGATTAAGCAAACCTGGGAAATAGGGAAAGGATGTGGGGATTGGAATTTTACGTAATCTTCTTTGAAAGCAGAGAATCACCTGATAACTTCTTTTTATCTTTTCTAACTTAGAAGAACTATTCGTTTCTTATTTTATAATTTCTTTTAACTTTAGTAATTTTCATATTCATAATCAGTTAACCTATTATAACCGATTTCACAAGCTTGTAAGTTTTGCAAACTTCTTTATTTTTAATGCTCTATCAAATCTTTATGGTTTATTCATTAGTTTTTTCTTGGAAATTCAGTTCTACCACAACTTTGATATTAATTTTGAAATTTATCATCAATGAGTAATTATTTTCAAAAATACCCTAAATTTATGATAAAAATAAACTAAACTAAAATATTTATGAAACATTTAAAAATCTAACATCACAACTTTAACACTAAACCCTAAACAATAATCACTAAAGTGTAAATTCAAATGTTAATATTTTTTTAGGGATGTACTTTTGAAAAATTGTACTTAACTTGTGGTATTTTAGAGATTTGTTTTTTGAACTTTTCATCAGCTTATTTTATTTGTCTTGATCCTATTACTGGTCGATTTTCAAAATAATTTGTTGCATTCTAATTTATAAAAAAAATTAATGTAATTTCAAAGACGAAACGAGAATACATTAATGGACAAATCTTTTTTGAAGTTTTTGTCACAAAAATAACACTAAAAAAAATGACCAAAATAAACCTTTTTATTTTGAAAATTTTAATATTTTTAAATTTTTATTTAATTATAAACCTCACCTCCAAAACCTAACCGATAACTCGAAACTCTAAGTTTAGATTAATTAACCCAATGGATATAAATATATATCTCTGTAATAAAATCTATTTTTGTCATTTTTTTCTTTGAGTGTTATTAGGAGGAATTTTTTTTTTCGGGTTGTTTTTATCTCAATAATAAAAGACCATACTGTACGGTTATCTAGAATATCAAACCAGACTCAGTTTGCCTTAACACATCAAACCCATAATTAGTCGGTTTAGAGTGGTTATCTCCTAAACCAAACCACATTTAGCCCAACTATTTCTGATTACATATCATAACAGCCCAATTTGTTGTTGTTGTTTTCTGAAGAGTATAACTTGTCAGAATGATAGCAGCCTGCTAATAAGTCAGGCAGTTAAATTAATGGGAGTCTAGAAACTTTGAAAGGAACTTTAGGTAGAGATGAAAGATCTCTTAGAATAAAAGATAATAAGAACAACTTTTCTTATTGCTTTAGAAACTACTCAAAACTAAAGCTCTCAATGTTTCTCTCAGATATCTTATGGAACACCTCTCCATAAGATCTATATTTATAGTGAAGGACAATTCCCTTTAACATGTGGGATATGGAAAACACAAACCTAATCTAATAGAAAACTTCTTTTTCCTATTCTAGTTTTCCTTTTTGTGTTTATCTCTTAACATATTAAACATCCAATAATATGTTAAGTTTCCACAAGCTTGGAATTACCCAACAATCACCCCCTTAATTCCAACTTGAATTAGGGAGACCAATTTCTTGAACTCCGATTAGGCTCCTCATTTGCTTGAACTTAATCCTTGCTAATGGCTTGGTTAGGATGTCGGCCTTCTGCTCAACACCTGGCACATGATCCACTTCGATTTGCCCATTCTCCACACACTCTCGAATAAAATGATATCTTGAAAGTATGTGCTTACTTCTTCCATGGAAAACCGGATTTTTCGTTAGAGCAATGACTGATTTGTTGTCGATCCTAAGTCTGACTCTCTCGCCTTCTTCACTTAGTATCTCACTCAACAACTCCTTGATCCATATAGCTTGCTTTGCTGCTTCCGTTGCTGCCATGAACTCTGCTTCGCATGATGACAATGCAACCGTTTGCTGCTTCTGCGATGTCCAAGTAACCAGTGATGAACCGTAATAGAATGCATGTCCTGACGTGCTCCTCCCGTCATCGACATCAATGTTGTGACTGCTGTCACTATAACCAATGACACTCCTTGACATATGTCTCTTGAAGAACAAACCAAAGTTTGTTGTTCCTTTCACATACCGCAATATGTGTTTGATGGCTTGTCCATGAGAGTCTCTCGGATTGTGCATGTATTTACTCAGTACGCCCACTGCGTAACACAAGTCAGGTCTTGTGTGAAGCAGATACCTCAAACATCCTATGTTTCTTCTGAAATCCGTAGCATTTATCTCTGGTTCATCTTCAGCTTTTGAGATTTTCAAAGTCGACTCCTTAGGTACGTGAGTCGTGTTACACGCTTCCATCTTTGTGTCACACAGGATTCCTTGAGCATACCTTTCTTGTTTTATTCTGATTCCGTATGCTCCTCCCCTATCGGTGCGAAAGGTCTTAATGGTTGAACCGGTTTGCTTCTCTACACTTTCCTTAAACCTTTTGAACCGATCGAATGCCTCACTCTTCTCCTTCATAAGTATAGTCCACATATACCTGGAGAAGTCATCAATTAGGACAAAGACATACTTGTTATTTGCAGGCGTTGGTGGTGTGATTGGTCCACACAAATCTCCATGCAGTAACTCCAATGGCTTTGTCGCACGAAACATGGCTTTAGTCGGGAATGACTGTCTAATCTGCTTCCCTGCTAGACATGCGTCACACACGCTTTCTTCGTGTGTTACACACATCATTCATGCGACCATCTCCTTCTTTACCATGTTGTTCATCACGCCATAGCTTATATGTCCTAGTCGAGCATGCCACCTCCATGTTGCATCTTCATCTCTGACATGTAAACACTGCAGATAGCTAATCTCCATCGGGGTCTTGTAGAGACGGTTTTGAGATCTTGTTACACGTACAAGCAACCTGCCACACGAATCTGTGAGTGTTAAATAGACATCTTTCATATTAACCTCACATCCGTTCTCTGTTGCTTGTCCAAGACTCAATATGTTATGCTTCAGGTCGGGTATGTAGTATATGTCTTTGAGTGCCTTCTTCTCTCCAGTCTTGCAGACAAAGGTAACAACCTCTTTTCCTACGATATCAACACACGATCCATCACCAAACTTCACTTTCCCTTTGGTGTTGAGATTCAAACTCGAAAAGAACTCCTTGTTTCTCATCATGGGATTGCTCGCTCCATTATCCAAATACCAAACACTTGCATTGCCTTTGTCGATATCAAGATTCTTCTAAACCACCTTGTCTTCATTCAAGAATACCATGTACATAGAGGGCATCTTCCTCTTGTGTTTCATTTAAGTTGGTTTCTTGATTCCTCACTGACTTCCCGGGACATGAATTCGCATAGTGACCCGGCTTGTTACATCTCCAACATATCAGCTTCGAACGATCCTTCTTCGAGTTTTTGTCTTCGGTGTGTGACACATGAATTTGGTTGTGTAACCTACCTCGACCTCTGCCTCTTCCATTCCGTCCTCTACCTCTACCACGGAAATCTCCATAGTTCCTCTGAACTTGGTGATTGTTATCTGAAAACATAAGCTTCCCTTGGTCTTCTTTTTGATTTTCTTCCCCTACACGCTCCTCGTACGCCTTTAGCCTTCCAACTATGTCCTCAAATCCCGTAGTGTTGAGGTCTAGGACTTGCTCAAGCGACGCTACGATCTGGATATACTTGTGTCTTGGAAGACCCTTCAAAAACTTCTTAACCATCTTGGATTCTTCTATGTTTTCTCCTAACGAGGCTGCCTTGGATGATAACCCTAATAGCTTTCCCGCAAAGTCATCCACGGTATCACTATCATCCATCTTCAACCTGTCGAACTCCGTCATCAATGTCTGAAGTTTCGCCTCCCTTACACGATCAGCTCCAAGGTGTCGTGACTTGATGGCGTCCCATATGTCTTTTGATGCGGTTTGTTCTCTCACCTGGAGAATCAAAGTTTCGGGAATGGATTGAAACAAAATAACAATCGCAACATCGTTCTTCTTTTGATCATCCGAACCAGGGTCTATCGTGTCCCACACATCATGAACACGGAGTAACACCTTCATCCTCATCGACCAAACTGTGTAGTTTGTCGAATTCAATATCGGACATTGGATGGATGTGGATCCAAGGTCTTTCGTGCGTGGAGCCCTATTCACGTCAGCCATCTTGTGTCGTGAACTTCTTGCTTCACAGCTATCAGGATCGAAGCTTCAACTTAAGCTTAGATCGAGTCTCCAACCTGAGGCTCTGATATCAATTGGAGCTTTCAACTTAGGCTCTGATACCAATTGAAAGATCTCTTAGAACAAAGGATAACAAGAACAACTTTTCTTATTGCTTTAGAAACTACTCAAAACTAAAGCTCTCAATGTTTTTCTTATATCTCTTATGGAACACTTCTCCAGAAGATCTATATTTATAGTGAATGACAATTCCCTTTAACATGTGGGATATGGAAAACACAAACCTAATCTAATAGAAAACTTTCTTTTCCTATTTTAGATTTCCTTTTTGTGTTTATCTCTTAACATATTAAACACATAATAATATGTTAAGTTTCCACAAACTTGGAATTACCCAACAAAAGAAACATGTATGTTCTTTTATCTTGAGGTTCATGTGGCGAGGTGGTGTGTATGTCTAGGCCAAGGGCTCAGGAGACGGAGATAAAGTCAGGCAGCCACGCATTCCCAACCTCCTCAATCTCTTTAACTTCATCAACCACAGGCCTTTCCTCTTTTGACAGAAGCATATGTTGTTGGTTTAGAGAACGATAAAGATTGCCTGGATGGTCGGGGAAACATGACGCCTGAAAAGGGCATTTTGGTCAACTAAAATAAATGGATGGGTTCTTCTTCATCTTAAGAAAAGATTTGAGAATAATTAGGGTTTTTCCTAATTCAATCCGCCGCCGCTTCCGTTAATGGCGCTATCTTTACAGGCAACAACTAACTGCTTCATCCCCAAAGCCTTTTCCAACAAGCAGACAGGCAGATCCTGTCTCGTATTCGCTTCTTCTAATGATAACAACATTGCTCTTCAACCTAAGGTATCTCTCTCTCTTCTCTCTATAATCTTACACAGTTGATCTGCATTGGGAGTTTGAGAACCCCATATAGTTGTTATCATTGTTACTTTGCCTTTAGAGCTTATCAGAACCCGACACTGTCAGGTGTCTTCTCTATGACACAGATAAAGGCCTTAATTAGAACACAGATAATAGGAAATATATTTTTTTTGTCAGTGTTTGGCCAGAGATGGTCAGGTTCCTACCCTTTTGACAAGTTGGTTGGACTGTTACATCTCTGGTAAAAACAAAGAGAGAGAGAAGGAAAGCCTTTTGATGGTTTGGTCTGAAATTCTCTCTTAAGGTGTTCATCATTTGCTTGGTCGTCTCAATCTGTCCCCCACAACTGTATAAACTCCACTACGACATATCTCTTTGCCTCCCATACTGTCCTAACTCTTACTTCATGTATCAATAATCATGTTTATGCCTTTGTAAGTCTCTCGTATTTATCTTGCCTTTTATTTGTTT
>CAJHQQ010005574.1:0-15849 GCA_905132885.1 Moricandia moricandioides
TACCACATTTCACTGTGGTTGACTTGCCTCTTATGTCTTCCGCTTCACGCCAACAAACCTGAAACTAAAAAAAAAAAAACAAACCTGAAACTCTGATTATCTTTTGCTCACCCTGAGAATCCGAACGTCAAGCACCTCTTACCCAGAAGGTAATAATATCATATGTTGTTTTAATTTCAACAATTACTCCATTATATGCATCTTCAATTTCTAAACGCTTACTAAGTTTCCAAGTTCGCACTAGAGCCGTTTCGGCAATCCATTACATTAATCCTATAAATATTGATTTTCTAGCGACGAGCAATCCCACATATATAGCCTCCTTCATCATTTAATTGTTTTTTCTTCCTCTTTATTTTCACTTTTAAAATAGCTGAAATCAGTGTTTCTAGCATTAACTTTGAAAAATAAAGTTAAGCTCTATGATGGTTGTGTTTCACTATTCTAACATGTATTGTTAGGTAACATTTTCTAGACTCCTCTATTTCCTAAGACAAAGAAGTGTTTCGTAACTTTGTCTGGCTACAGTTATATATATAACCGAGAAACTTTTGATAAATATATAATTTTTCTGTAAAATGTTGTTTTTCTTTTTGATGTGCCTCCGCTACCTAATTTAAGAGCTTTTTACGTCGAATGTGGCTTCATTAATCAATACAAGTTCAAGCTTTTATCTCTATGAGTAGTTATCTTTGTTTAGTATAAACTCAGAATTTCACTACATATGTTAGAAGGGGATGGTGTATGTAGCTGTTAATTATTTATTTTTGGCGTTAATTTGAGCCATAAAATGTCTCTCTTACTATAACTCCACCTTATATTCATTTACTTATACTCCATTTTCAACACTGGTGATTGCAGGTACAACGGTTTAGCTTGCCATAATTACGGTAATGATTGTGCTATATTTGAGGTGTTTAACACTGAAATGACCAAACTCGCTTCAAAACCTGCATCGAATATCATTCTACAGGTTTTCTTTACCAAACTAAACAGTTTATCCCACTACCATTAAATGAACTAGAAATAACAATACAAGTGAAACAAACGAACTGATTATATAGTTAAGTTAACATGTTTGACCCACGTGAATTACATCCCTTTTTGTGGAGAGTGATTCTGCACCTCAGGAGAGTACATTAATAGGAACAGAACGTGTTTGTGTTTAACCACGAAACTCAGCTTGAACACAACACGAATTGTATAAAGAATATTTCTCTTTATTATGTTTAGAAAATAACTCAAAACTAAACACTTCAAACTATTGTGTTCTCTTCTTCTTCTTCTTATCATTGACACAACTCATCAATGATATATATAGTGCTAGATAATTCCTATTTCCTATAGTATTAGATAACTCCTAATTCTATAAGGATTGCACTAAACATTATTTCCTAAACCAACTTGTTATAGGAAACTTAGACTCCAAGCTATTGAGGCTTATCTCCAACATTCTCCCTCTTAAGCTTCAATTCGGTCTTGGACATGTCTTGAAATCCTATCAAGTTCCTCATCTCAATAAACTTGATTCGCGCCAAAGCTTTTGTTAAAATGTCCGCCTTTTGTTCAACTCCCGGAACGTGTTGCACTTCGACTAGCTCCCTGTCGATACATTCACGTATGAAATGATAACGCTTATGAATATGCTTGCTCTTACCATGAAACACCGGATTCTTGGTGAGTGCAATTGCAGACATGTTATCAATCTTTATGAGAACTTGTAATGTGTCAAAGCCTGTAATCTCGCTTAACAGATCACGTAACCATATTTCTTGTCGTGCTGCTTCCGTTGCTGCCATAAACTCGGCTTCACACGTAGACAATGCAACTGTGTCTTGCTTCTGTGAACACCACGTGATTGGTGATGATCCATAGTAGAACATATGACCAGTAGTGCTTCTTCCATCGTCTTGGTCGATGTTATGAATACTATCACTGTATCCAGTGATTTCTTTTGATCCTCCACGCTTAAACTTCAAACCATATGCGACAGTTCCCTTGAGATATCGTAGTATGTGCTTCATTACTTCGCCATGTGATTTGCGAGGGCTCTGCATATACCTGCTTGCGACTCCAACAGAGAAAGCTAAGTCTGGACGAGTGTGTAACAAGTACCTTAAACATCCAACATTCCTTCTATAGCTCGTAGGATCTATCTCTGTTTCTTCTGTAGCTTTTGAGACTTTCAGTCCAAACTCCATAGGTATCTGAGTCGGATTGCACTTCTCTAAACCTGCTTCGCTTAGAATTTTCCTTGCATAGCCTTCTTGTTAAGCTCAATTCCTGTTTCCCCTTGAAACACTTCAATACCAAGATAATAAGTGAGTTTTCCGAGGTCTGACATCTCAAACTTAGATGACATTCCTTTCTTGAAATCACTTATGGCTTTGAGACTATTGCCAGTGACGAACAGATCGTCGACGTAAATAGCAACGATGAGAAGCGTTCCTTTCTCTTCCTTGCGATACACGGCTGATTCTTTTGCACATCTTTGGAAGTTCAGACCTTTCAAGACTTCATCTAACTTCGTGTTCCAAGCTCTTGGAGCTTGTCTTAAGCCATACAACGCCTTTGTAAGCTTATACACTTTGTGTTCTTCGCCTTTGACTTCAAAACCTTCGGGTTGTTCAACGTAAACTTCTTCCTTTAACACACCATGTAAGAAAGCTGTTTTGACGTCCAAGTGATGAATTTCCCATCCGTTTGATGCTGCTAATGCACTTAGCAATCGTATGGTTTCTATACGAGTTACCGGTGCAAAAACCTCATCAAAGTCTATGCCAGATTCCTGTACGTATCCTGTAGCCACTAATCTTGACTTGTATTTGTTGATAGTACCATCTGCATTCTTCTTTATCTTGAAAATCCACTTGAGACCAATAATCTTTATCCCGCTTGGTTTTTCAACTAAGACCCACGTCTTGTTTTTGTTGATTGAGTCAATTTCTTCTTTACATGCTAATCTCCACTCCTTGTGTTCTTTTGCATCTCTGAAACATCTTGGCTCGTTGTTGATCAACAAGAGTAGAATCTCACATTCCACTGAAGCTTGAAGTATGTAGTCATTAAGATAATCAGGACATTTTATTGTTCTGTCTGATCGTCTTAATTGAGGTTGAACATATTCAACTTCTTCAGTTTCTACTCCCTCTTGATCTTGTTCTTGTTCAAGCTCGTTATGAGGTTGAACAGAGTCAAACGTATCAGTGTCTTCATTATGCTCGTTTTGAGGATTTCCAGTATTGTATGGTCCATTACCTTCATCAATAACGTCTCCCCACGTCATTTGAAACATACCTGGATCGCCTCCATCATCACCCTTCCAGTTCCAACTAGTTTTCTCATTGAAAACTACATCTCGGCTTACAACGATTCTTCTAGTTGAGGGATTATACAACCTATATGCCTTGGATCCTGGCTCTGATACCAAATAAAAGGAATAGAACGTGTTTGTGTTTAACCACGAAACTCAGCTTGAACACAAAACGACTTGTATAAAGAATATCTCTCTTTATTATGTTTAGAAACTAACTCAAAAACTAAACACTTCAAACTATTGTGTTCTCTTCTTCTTCTTCTTTGATATCTGGTAAGCCGTAGACCATCTTCTGGTTGGACATAGCTTTTAACGTCTTGAAATTTATATGTCCCAACCTTGCGTGCCAGTTCCAAGTTTCATCTTCAGTTCTTGTGTGTACGCATATCGGTTTTCCAATCTACAGACCAATTTTGTAAAGTCTGTTGGATGACCGTATGACTTTTACCAAGAGTCTTCCACTTGGATCATGTAGAGTCAAGTAATCTTGTCTCATTCTGACATCGCAACCAGCTTCCGTAGCTTGTCCCAAACTCAAAATATTGCTCTTAAGCTCGGGGATGTAGTAGATATCTGTGACGAGTTGTTGTTCGTCCGCTTTGCTTTGAAATAAAATTGATCCCTTCCCTCCTATTTCAATGCATGATCCATCTCCGAACTTAACTTTACCTTTTATGTTTTGGTTGAGCTCCGAAAAATATTGCTTGTTTCCGGTCATATGATTGCTTGCTCCATTGTCGAGGTACCATATTCCATCTTCATCCTTAGGGTTCACGTAATTCTTTGGAATGATATTCTCTTCATTCAAGAATACAATTTCGTGCATATAGAGGGCTGGATCAGCTTCATTTGTTTCTGTTTTATTTGCCTCCTCTAACTTTTGTAATCTTTCTGGACATGTGGAAGCCCAATGTCCAGGTTTATCACATCGAAAGCAAATTAGAGGTGGTTTTTCTTTCTTATCTTTTGATTGGAAATATTGATTTGTAGAACGTTCTTGTGAGTTGTATCTGCCTCTACCACGTCCTCTGTATCCTTTGCCTCCTCTACCACGACCTCTATATCCTCTACCTCCTGTAGAACTATGTTGTTCTGAGCTTGCAAGTAACAACTTTCCTTGCGGTTCTCCATAGTTCTCCTCCTCTCTAATACGTTCCTCATAGGCCTTGAGTCTTCCTATGATTTCTTTGAATCCTGTCATCTTCAGATCGAGTACTTGCTCGAGAGAGGCAATAATATGGATGTATTTGCTTCTAGGTAGACTGTTGAGAAACTTCTTCACGAGCTTGCTTTCTTCAATGGTTTTTCCTAGGGATGCAGCCTTTGCTGCTAACTCTGATAACTTTCCAGCAAAGTTATCTATTGTGTCTGAAGAATTCATCTTAATTCTTTCAAACTCTGACATAAGGGTTTGTAGTCGCGCCTCCTTGACACGCTCAGCCCCTTGATATCGCTTGCTTATCGCCTCCCATATCTTTAACGGTGAGTCTTGTTCGCCAACTTGCAGTATAAGATTCTCCAGAATGGACTGGAATAGCAACGCTGTTGCGATATCGTTCTTGTTCGATTCATCTGTTCCAGGTTGGACAGCTTCCCAAACCTTATGAATCCGTAACAGAACTTTCATCCTCATTGACCATACGGTGTAATTCGTAGAGGTAAGCATAGGACATTGGATCGACATCGTTTTGTCAAACTCCTTTTGACGTGTGGTTGTTGCAAGATCTCCCATTGCTCGGTTTTCTTACTAACAAACGATCGATCAAAACCTTGTGCTCTGATACCAAATAATAGGAAAAGAACGTGTTTGTGTTTAACCACGAAACTCAGCTTGAACACAACACGAATTGTATAAAGAATATCTCTCTTTATTATGTTTAGAAAATCACTCAAAACTAAACACTTCAAACTATTGTGTTCTCTTCTTCTTCTTCTTATCATTGACACAACTCATCAATGATATATATAGTGCTAGATAACTCCTATTTCCTATAGTATTAGATAACTCCTAATTCTATAAGGATTGCACTAAACATTATTTCCTAAACCAACTTGTTATAGGAAACTTAGACTCCAAGCTATTGAGGCTTATCTCCAACATACATCGTATCTAACGATGAAAGTAGGTTAAATGTATTTGGTGGTTTGCTTGAAATTCGATCGGTTCCCTCTCCATCGATCAAAACAGACCAATCCTCCTCTCACGATTCTTAATCGATTCATATATGGTTTTTTCTGTCGAAAGTCCAATCCTCCCTCAGGAGAGTACATCAGATATGATCATAAGTTCCAATGACTTCCAAAGCCGACCAGTAGTTCGTCAAAGGACAATTCAAGAACAGAGGAACTAATTATTATGTCATTGAAGCACATATTGTTTGAACCGAGTTCGGTCAGATCTGAGTATAAGAGGGACAAAACTCTTCGGTGGGTTGTAACAAAGGTGTCTATTAGATCATAACGTGGTTTGTCGATTTGCAAATATGGAAAGAAACGGGAGAAGCAAACCGGTGCTTATACAGCTTGCCGAGAAAGTACAAGTCAGTGTAGGACCATGATTTCTACGATATGGCAAACTGAATAATTTGTTTATATAATGATAAAAACATAAATAAAATATACAATACTTGATACCAAAATATGATGAACAAAGAATGATTTCGTGTGGAGGCGAGACACTCTTTCCTTAATTCTTAAATTGCCTGCAGTGTGACGGTGTTTGCGCAATCAGAATCCCAGGATACAACCACACTTCGACTATTCCTGCATCACTCAGAATAGAAGCTAACAAACCTATTTTTGCGTTGTACTCTCAGACAAAAAAAAAATACTAGCATAACTATTCTAAGTGGGAGAGAGTAAACTTTTGTTGTTGAATGTTCATTTCTTGGTGCATGAAATGAGAAGAATATGGTTTGATTTTATAGCCAAAAACTCAATGACCATTTTCCATAAAGTGAAAGAAATTTTGCTTTCAATGAGAATTCATTCTCTACTTAATTACATTATTATTTTTATGTTACAAAAAAAATCAATGTTTTAAATTACAAAATTTAACTAAAAGAGATAGATATTTGTTGACTTGTCAACAATACTTTACAAATGACTTCCGGTAAAAGAAATTAATCTTTAGATCGTAAGGCCATTTTCGAATTCCGAGCTCGAACTTGAACTCCGTTCAACTATCTCATTTCTCACTTTATTTTCCGAAGTAGGAAATTTCACAAATGTTATCTTTTATGCTTTACAAGCAACTCACTTGGATGTTCATTTCTCATTCAAACCTACTCCGATTTTGACATGTAGTTACACTACTTCATAGTGTACAACATCCGGTTCACGAACATCTTCGTTCGGAAACTTACCGAAAAATGGTCCTAAACCATTTCGTCAAAAACGAGTTCCAACAGTCAGCATAATACAAGATAAATAAAAACCGTAATTCTAGCGGCCCAGTGTGTCTTCGGGATCCCCTTTCCCTTTCCTTTTGTTCTCCTTATATAGACGTTTGTATTTCTTCTGCCCTAGGTCGGCCTGTCCTAATGGGCCTTATCTTGTCAGCCCGGTTTACCGGGCCGACGAACTAAATTATAAAGCCAAATACTTTCAGTCGCCTTTGTCGGTCAGCTAAAAGCAGTCCTTCGTCGGCAAAAAGCAGTCATTCGTAGGCTAAAAGAAGTCTTCAGTCGAGCCGAGTCGCTCGGCTTTGGATTTTGCAAGCCGAACCGATGCTGCGCAACTGATGGGCCAGACTTGCTATCTAATGGGCCTTGTGGAGGGATTAAATCCATCTCCTATAGTAAGTCCCCCCAATTCACATGTAAGCGACGTAGCCAATTTCAGTGGATTTGTGGATCTGGTCCGTAGGATAATCGGTCTGGCGCTAGGTAGTATACTGTTAGTTAACATGGTTTGTTGAAACAGTTTGTCATCAGTACAGACAATCGCATCGTGCGTTTTCTTGTGTAGGGTTGGTCGTCCTTACCGTTTGTCGTCTTTATGGGGTTGAGCCTTAGTTTGGCTTGTTGGTTTCTTTGGTTTGAACCGGGATCATTGGTTAACGTTTCCGTTTCGCATCGGTTTGGACCAAGAAGCAGAACCATCGCGAGGGAAATCGTGGGCATTTGGGTGATTTCGAGGCCCATTTAGGCCTTTTAGACCTAATGATGATGCCCCTGGGAAGTGTGCCCCCACTCCTCTTTTTTCTTATAAATAACCGACCCCTCTTCGGGGGAAATCGGCCTATTCCTACGTCAACAGGGGCCAACGGTCCCGATCAGTACATAAACGTGTTACCTGTGAGAAAACATACATCAACCAGTACACAATTCAATTTCAATACATGAACTTTCAAAATTTAATTTTAACATACATTGACCTAATTTCCGTTAGTCAAACATTAAGTTATCGTTAACGGTAACATGAAATCAGTCAACTCCTACATCAACAATGACCAACGATTACAATCAATACATAAACATGTCACCTCTGTGAAAACATACATCAACTAATACAAAATTTAAATTCTATACATGAACTTCCGAAATCTGGTTTTAATATACATTAATCTAATTTTCAATAATCAAATATTACTGAATATAAAATGTATGTCACGTGTTGATTAATATATGGTAACTAAACTGTATTATGTGGTAATTAACTGAGAAAATAAATCATTTAGGCCAAACGATTTCGTCTTCGTGTAACTCATTAGTTAGCTTTTCTCTGTAATTTTTTTTGACCCTTTTAGCAAAAAAAAAGTAGCACAGAGAAGACAACAAACGACAAAATTAAACAGAGAGAAACGAGAATGAACAAGGTGGACATTTTTCGTTTCTCTATGTTAAATTTTATACTATGTTGTCTTCTATGTGTTAGTTTTTTTTTGTCGAAAAAGTCGAAGACAAAAAGTGAAATAAAAAAACTAACTAATGATTTACACGAAAACAAAATCATTTGGCCCAAATGATTTATTTTTCTTAATCATTTACCACGTAATATATTTTAATTTAGCACATAATACAATGAAAAACTTACTTAATCAACATGTGACATGCAATTTTTATTCGGTAATGTTAGATTAGTGAAAATTAAATCAATGTATGTTAAAACCAGATTTCAAAAGTTCATGTATTAAATTTAAATTTTCTATTAGTTTATGTATATTTTGCACATGTGAAATGTTTATGTATTGATCGGGACTATTGGCCCATGTTGATGTATGAATTCGGCAATTTCATGTTACATGTCAACAACAACTTAACGTTTGAATAACGGAAATTAAGTCAATGTATGTTAAAACCAAATTTTGAAAGTTCATGTATGAAAATTAAATTTCTTACTAGTTGATGTATGTTTTCGCACACGCAACACATTTATGTACTTATCGGGACCGTTAGCCTCTATTGACGTAGGAATTGGCCGATTTCCCCTTCATTCTCCTCAGCGCTCTTATCTACTCTCTCTCTCTCTCTCTCTCTCTCTCTCTCTCTCTCTCTCTCTCTCTCTCTCTCTCTCTCTCTCTCTCTCTCTCTCTCTCTCTCTCTCTCTCCCCCTCTATCTTTCTCCCTCTTTCTCTCTCTCTCTCTCTCTATACTTCTCTCTCTAGATTTTCGTCGTAGATTAGATAGCTCCTTGTCCCAGAAAGAACCATGCCGCCTAGAAACATGTTATCTTGAAAGCATAAATGAAAACCAGTCGCTACTACATCTAGCCTTTTTAGGGACGGTGCACCTAGTGAGGACCTTCTGGATGAATCTTTTTTAATTCATCGAGAAGCGATGACGGACACGCGAATATGGATTTCTCGCAAAGGATTTTATTTTCTGATGCAGAGAGGTTCAGAGGCAAAGATGACAGTCATGCTGCGACTGATTCTCTTGAAGACTCTGGGGATTGGTCGGCTCGTCTCGACTTTGAACCGATTTACTGTTATCCGGGAGGAATATTCGATGAGCTCCCGGCTATAGCCACCGAGTTTCTGCGTCCTTCGAACGTGGAAGGACAATCTAGGAGGAATGTAGGAGAGACCATATCTACTCTGGGAAGCATGAAGAAGCTGCTGAAGGAATGTGATGCGGTGGGTGTGAACTTTCTCATCCCTACGTACACTTAGAGGCCTTGGTCGCCCGTCGGTTACCAATGCGTCTATGAATCTTACTTCCAGTGAGACACCAAGCTCTGATTCCCCATCCCTGACTAATCACATCATACATTTTGCATCGGGATTTGGCGATTAGTAAGTTAATAAACGGTTATTTTTCGCATCGTGGTTGCTTTGATGGTAATGGCCGCTGAAATAGACGTACCGTTGAGTGTCCAAGATTTTGTATGGCCTGCGGCTACCCGGTACTAAAAAACTTTGTGCTTTCGTGCAGAGTGACCGCAGCTTGAACTTCCTCGTGGATAAATACGGTGCAGAGTTGAAGAAGACGCTCGCCCAGTTGGGAAAGTCCAAAAAGGGTCGAGTCCAAGAACAAGCACAGTGCTAGTATGAAGGAAGAGTTTGAGGTCGCATCTGAGAAGGACATCCAAGAGAGGGATCATGCGATTAGGTCGAGAAAAGCATAAAAAGAAGAAGGATGACGATCTTGAAACTGAGCTAAGAATTGTTAGGGCGGCAATGGAAACACTTCAAAGAGAAAAAGCCGTTCTGGAGCGGGAGAAATATGACTTGGAACGAGATAAATCTGCCACTTCCCTAAGGCACATGAGGAAGATCGCTCGATTAAAGGATTGTTGGAGCTTCGAGGTCACCCACGAGGGAGTCAGGGTATAGACGGCCATGATCGCGAAATGCAAAAGTCTCATTAACAACATATGCGATCAAGAATCTCGTTGCGACTCCTACGATCAGGCTCTCTGTCTGTACAGCCAGGCGTCCGGGACGAGAAATTGTCTCGAGATGCTCAAGAGGAAGGGGGCTCTGATATTCCCCATGCGACAGTCGACATGTTCGCTGTGCAGGAGAGCCACTTCAAGAAAGAAACATCTCGTCTGGAGGTTGGTAAGATTCTGGAAGCCGACCTCTCCTTGTCTTTGCTTGTTCTTGAGTCAAAATTTCTCAAAGAGCATGTTCTGGCGGGGATTGACCCGTACGGTTCCAACGTTGATCTGATCGATCCAGGGACTGTTGTGAACCTCCAAATTCCGAGTCAGTCCCTTGGTGATCCTTCAGGAGAAGTCGTGAAGAGCCATTGACTTATGTGGATCCTCCGCGAGTTGGGACTGAAGACGATTCAAACAAAGTGGCATCAGGCGTCGATCCTCAAACCGATAACGAGGACTGACATAGGTGTGTTTATTTTTCTAGCAGTGTATGAATATCCTAAAAAATTAAATATTAAATTAACCCTCATCTTAACAAAAAAAAATAATACTCTTGCCAAGAGAGATCAAGTGTAGTACTTAGGTATCAAATTCACAGAGAGCAATGGCACACAATATATTTCTTATTTATAAAGACTAAGCTAGGAAGATATATATATATATATTAGTAAAGGATCATTTAAGGAAATATTCCTTATCAAGTAGATGCAATATGTAAATATGATAATAATGCTTTAATATAAATATGGATATATGCTATTAAACTAACTAGATGAAAATGTAAATATGCCAGATCTAAGGTTTCAAGCTTAATGGATTATAGGGAATAGGAAGCACGGAAATGTAAATATTCTAGAACTCAAATATTAACTATTCTGACCCTTTTAACTCCAACTCTCGTATGCAAGAAAAAGGAAAGACCATCGATCGACGGCTAAGGCCTGATGTCGATCGACGGTTAAGGCCTGATGTCGATCGATGGTGAAATTAGAAGGAAGTGTGAATGAGATTTGATAAGTTCACTAAGCTAACTAGACCAGCTCTCGCATGCGTCTAACAACCTAGTTCAATGGAGTTCATTATGGCACCTATTCTCGTAGTCGTCCATGTCTTACTTTCGAGATCCTAGTTAGCTACTCTAGAATGCAAGCATGAAGAATAACTCAATTGATGGATATTAACTCAACCTAGCAATCCTACTTTTGGGCTAATCCATGATTAATATCATTCATTCGTAAATCTATTTGATAACTACTTAGAAATAATCAAAGAAAGAACAATAGTTTGAATATAATGCATAGATAAAATATTGGGGTTCCAATATATTTAGGTTAAAAATTGTCCAGGGGCAATCTTGTAATCTTGTGTCTTGTCATGGGCTTGAAGCAGGCTGTGTCTGTGATTGGGCTGTCGATCGATGGCAAGTGTGCAACATCGATCGACCTTGGTCTTGTAACATCGGTCGACGCCAAGGTAGTGTCGTCAATCAATAATTGTCTTGTACTTCGACTCTCTAAATGATCAGCTACGGATTCTTCTCCATTAAATGCTCCAAAATCTCTAAGTATCTTCATATATCTCCAAACGTACCTGGACCTATAAGGACTCTCAAACATAGTCTAAAAACACATAATAGACCCTAAATAGAGCCTATAATATGGCCTAAAACTGGTATTAAATAGGCTATATCTAGGATTTATCTCCGACCTTGGCAGGTAAGCAGACTGATGCCAGCACTAAGGGTCCGGTGGAGGTTTCTGATGCTTTGTGTGAAGACGAGGAAGATTCGGGCGAGAGGCCGTCAGAACTGATTCCCGTCGAGGGGGAAAGACACTCGAGTGGGAAGCTGCCAAAGTCGGAAATAGATGGAGCCAGAGATCTTCCCGAGTTAGGTGCGAGAATTGGAGGAGATGGGGCAGGTCAAGCTGAAGGTTGTTCTCCTGGTTGTTGTTGTTTTCTTCGATATTTTTATTACTTCCTTTCTTCATCTTGGTCCCGAAAGGCCTTTTTGTTTGTAACACTCAAAACCTTTGTTTCCCATGTTTTATGCAGGTTATTGTACTTCGGATTTGATCGATTTTTCAGTAAGTCGCAATTTCATCTTTTAGACTTAGAAAGTGTTGGATTGTCTGATTATTGCCTCTTGGGTGTGTATGAGGTAATCATGCGGCTTGTCGGTCGTTTGACCTTGACTTGGGATTATGGACTGAACCGAAAGTACGAGCTTTGGTCCGAAGTAATTTTGTTTACCCGTTTGTAGGCATTTAAGAACTTACCGGACTGCCAATACGTTAGGTGAATAATGATTAGTTTGAAGTAACTCAGTAAGTCGCAATTTGTTTGATTGGATACTTAGAGTTATCGAACTTCTCTTTGTGTTTTGATCTTTGGGCCGGGTCGCTAGCATCTGATTGATAATCAAGCCTGGATATCACTAAGGAAAAAATCCAGATATCACTTTAAAAGACAAAGGTTTTCCGTCAGCATTAATATAATTTTTCTAAGCTATTCTTTAGCCAACCCATGCTTGAAAAATATTACAAAGATCAAAGATTGTCATTTCAGTTAGTTGGTCATTGTGATGTGATATGGCCTGATATTTACCACTATTGTGCCATGATATCATCCCTCTTTAGATTCTATTATATGTGTTTTGAATATGTTTTAGAGTACTTCAGGTTAAGGTACGTTCTGGAGAACTTTGGCGATTCTAGAGCTTTTAGAGATGCATAGCTGTGCAGATGCGTCAGATGTATAGCTATGTATGGAGACCTTCCCACGATGATATTGAGCTGATATTTTGAATGAAGGTAGAGCATTGGGTTAGCTTTCCAATTTCACCGGTTTGAGATACATATGACTGTTAGATCTAAAGTTATGCCGAATTTACTGAAGTGTGGTCTGTCTGCCTCGTGAGAGGACGCTGCCGAGAGATAAATGAGTGTCGATCAACGGCATAGCCTGGGGTGTCGATCGACGGTGATCCCATAAGAGAGGGCTGAATTGTTTAATAGCCGACTTAGAGCCCAAAAGCCATCACAAATGACCCCAAATACCCATGCACGACCTAAACCCTATTTATATGTTTTATGCCATTGTTTAGGCACCAAGATTTATTTCTATCTATTGTTCTAGGGTCAGGAGGACTCTGAAGGAGTTCCTCCTAGAAATCCTTTGGTTCTTTATTTGATTTCTATTCTATAATCTATTCTATATTTGATCTATTCATCTATGATATTTGCGGTGGGGATCTGCATGTGAGGGTGCCTAATGGTGTTACCCACCTATTTTTGGGGCATTAGATTATCCCGAGAGCCGCTAAATTTAGCGATGGAGGGTCGATGCGGCAGGTGAAAAGAGAGATTTAAGGTATGTTGAATTAGTTCTTTTTGAGGATTCTGCCATGTATTTTAGCTGGGTAGTGAGGCGTTAAGATTTTCCGTGTTGAGAAGGCTCTGTTCGTCCACCGACCAGGCGCTTGTCAACGCGGACGAGGACGCTACGATCAAGAACGCCCTTGTAAGGCATTGTTACAGCGAAAAATGATAGGCCAATGTACCTTCCTATAGGCCTTTACAGAAATCAACGGCAATATAATGGTGACTATGAATGAATAACCGATATTGGTTAGAAATTCCTTAATTGTGGCAATTCTTGGAGAGTGAGATGCATCAGACAAGGCATCGTGGTCTCCTTCTGGATAGTGGTAAATATAATTAATTTCGTGTGGAAACCATTGATCGCGTGGAATCCAGGTCTCGTCAGTTGTCCTATGGTGTCCTGGCAAATCTGTAGAAAAATAACGACGCTATTACTGTCGCCTCAGACAACTGAGTATATGTGAAAGCACAGAAGAGCGAGCGAGCGTATGGTTCTGTTTTCGGATGTAGACCTCGTCCATCCCAGAGTTTCGGGGCTAATCGCAAGAGTTCTGGGACCCAAAAATTATCTTGGGTATACCTATTTGTGAGAGTGCATTTCGCGCGTAGTAAGGCTAACAAAGGCAGAACTGATTGCGAAAATCATAGAGTATAAAACACGCCACCTGATAAGGTATATATAGATAATATGAAAATATATAAGAATTCCAACCGACTCATTTCATGGGGAGTTACGCACACAAGGCTAGAAGAGGACCGACAAAAAAAAGAATGCCCGAGGTCCGGAGAGAAGGCTGTCGCTCCTTGCCATTACAAGTGAATATTTTATTTGTCGAAAAAGGGATATGTCTGACTACCCGATATTAAGAACGCCACATTAGATGCAACGAAACACCAGTTAGCGGTCCACTAAGCTCAGTGAAGTAGGCTAGAACAGCTGACTATATCAGAGGAGAGGATGCGATTTGATGGTTACAATGGGTTCTCCCAAATTACCACCATGGAGTCGAGGTTTGTCGAATATAAGAGAAGGAAGGAAGATTACATTGTGAGAAGAGAACACAATCGGAGAAGGATAAATTCGGTGGAGAGGAGTGTCTTTAACGCCCTAGTCTAGCGTGTGCAAACATAGCCCTTGGACGCCGAGAGAGGTATGAGGTCCTTTCTCTGAAGAACCTATTAGGCAGACTAGAATAAGACATCTAGTCGAGCGAGCGTGGCGTCGAGACGTGGCGTGAGCGCGTGTCGGCTACCCAGATAAAAAAAGAAGTATAGATTATAAGATTGGCTGAAAGTACCCTGTTGGAAAATTAAGCAGCTGGTGTTCAGATTGACTAATGTGACGAGATGCTGAGCACCATAGTCAATTCCCTGGGCTCCTATCAAGAGGTTATTTCCACCAGCCCTTTGTCCGCAACGCTCCAACTTTCCTTTGCGTTAGAGAGGAAAGCGGCTGTCGCTATAAGGCAACTAGAAATGTCACCAACGAGTGAAATGCACAGTCAAAACGATTCCAGTTGCCTGGAGAACAATCGACCTAGAGTATGAATCAATGATATACATGGAACTACACAGCCACCAGAGAGTTAGTTGGATTCATTCTTCCCGTGTACCACACCAGTCAAACCTCATGGACTTGACATTACTTACGTGTGGGTAAGCTGAACCAAATGTCAAAGTTCTCCCATTCGTAAAATCTTTCTTATAAATGTGTTCTTTGCTTGCCAACAAAGATTGATCTCGCCCTCAAGTGTTTGCCATTATTTTCTTGTCCATACGTTCAAGGGACTTCGGTGTTGGTACATTCGTTGATTAACCAATGATATGAGAGACAAATACCGACCTGGATCAGTGGGCGGTGGGAGTTTTGGGTGCGGTTTTACCTGAATGTCAATAAACGATTGCCTGGTGTGTGTCATACATCTGGCGAAGAAAATGTTGATAGTGTGGGCTGAGATCATCTCTACCTTTCCAACAAGAAGCATACAAATCTGGCCTCAGGGTGGATGGACACTTCTAAAAAGGCCTCCTCTTTATGCGAGTGCGAAGCTCAATGTTTACTTTTCTCCCAGCCACCTATCTCACGGGAGAAAAAACTATTAAGTTCCCCAATAAACCGAACGCTTATAATGCATTAGGAAGGCTCCGGAGACTTGTAACATAACCAAAAGGAAAAAGGGCATCAAAGCAGGCATATCCAACACCAGTCCCAATGCGCGAAGCAATACTAAAGGACGCCCCTACAGGGCGATCAAAAGAGTCAGCAAACATACTTATCCATGTGGCTGGTCTAAGCGAGGAACTGCACAACAGAGGACCAAGGAG
>CAJHQQ010005575.1:0-15837 GCA_905132885.1 Moricandia moricandioides
TTATTTCAAGCTTATCCAACAAAGACTCCCTGGAAGTCTTCTGGCGAAATTTTCTCTCATATCACTTTTTCATAACATATCTGAGAATTTAGGTAAATCTCCATAGCAGAGTTTGTAAGTCTCGGATTGCTTAAAACTCTTACCTTTTTCCCAAACTAAAACTATCTATTAATTTATCATTTTTTGTCTCATATCTTTTTTACTAATTCATCTTGTTTTGTAGGTTTTTTATTACATGGTTCTCATTTTATACTACTTTAAAGGTAATTCTATTTTTTAAATATGTATTTTTGTGTGTTCTTTAAAGATAAACATATCTTATCTTCCACTCATTTTCTCCGTTTTGATGCCATTTGAACATTTTTGGATTTGCAGGTTTTTCAGATCTGAGTCAGACTTTGGAATACTTCTGGGAAGTCTTCTAGACAACTTCTCGGAAGCCTTCTAGAAGACTTCTCGGAAGCCTTAAGTCTTCTAGATGACTTGCTAGAAGTCTTCTCAGAAGTCTTCTAGATGACTTGCTAGAAGTCTTCTCAGAAGTCTTATAACATATAATGTGCTAGAAGACTTCCTGGAAGTCTTCTCAAAATTCTTCTAACAGATAATATTACATAGAGTCTTTTCTCAAGACAAGTGGAGTACAAGCTTGTTTTTGTGGAGGAATGATCTATAATATTTTTTTATGGTAATTTGTGATTTGTAAGTGTACACTTTTAATTTTGTTTTTTTTTGTAAATTTAAAGAGACATTAATGAAAAAAATTGGTAAATATATTCACGTCAACAATGTTATCTTGTCAAAAAGCACATGACATTATTGAAGTTATTGATACAACTTTAATAGCAAAACACAAGAATACAAAAAAGTCAAATCTACTACAGCTAAGGAAAAAAAATCCAAGAAAACTTAGTCAAATTCACAACATATCAAATATTACATAAGTTCAAACATATAACAGTTTCAAGTCTTCTAGAAGACTTCTGTGAAGTTTTTTGGAAAACTTAAATTTAAAGCGGGAAATTGAAATATAAACAGGAAATTTAATCGAGAAATTAAAATTTAAGCGGAAAACTCATATTTTAAGTGAAAATTGAAAATTTTAATTTCATGAAAGTTAAAAAGTATATCTTATGATCTAAGGAGATACACTAAACCATACTACTTGATATTTTTGAAGTTACTAAACAGTTTTGAAAGTTAAAAAAAATATCTTAAAGTACTTAACAATTTTACAAGAACTAACGTAGAAGACTAAGAAGACTTACACGGAAATCTTCTTAGATTAGCTAGAAAAATTAATAAATATGAATATTGGTAAACTTATAATTAAAATCAATTATGTTATGAATTTCATTCAGAAACTCAAATATCAAGTAATATACATGAATTAACAAAAAAAATGTTAAAAAGTATTTATAATTTGAGAGAAAATTAAACTTTATTAAACATTGACGTAGACGACTTCCAAGGAAGTCTTCCAGAAGACTTACACGGAAGTCGCCAATAAGTTCAATTTCGCAATAGAAAGTTTACAAAGGAAGAAGTCTTTGGACGTCTTCCTTTGTAAATATTGCTTTACTTTTTTTTTCAATTTTTTTTTTGAAAATACTAGAGAATACCTCCGAGTAAGTCATCTAGGATAAACAAGTTAGTTTTTCATTTGACCAAATTGTGTCAGAAATTTAACTTTTTCCAGACGACTTACTAGCTGAAAAATAAAACTTAAATATTTAATATTAACTAGACGACTTATATGTAAGTCTTCTCAGATTACTCTTGCAATTAGAAAATAAAACTTAAATATTTAATTTTAACTAGATGACCTAAGTGTAAGTCGTCCGGTTGGACGACTTACATGGAGTTGAACGACTTACATGGAAGGCTTCTGTAATATCCAAGGTTTGACCATGATATCAGAAAATATTTTTGGAAGACTTCCGTGTAGGTCGTCTACCGGGATACATACATGTAGCTCGTCTGACTAAAATTAAATATGTAATTTTTATTTTTTTAAATGCAAAAGTAACCTGAGAGGACTTACATGTAAGTTGTCTGGAAAAAGTCAAATTTCTGACACAATTTGGTTAAATGCAAAACTAAATTGTTTATCGAGAATGACTTACCGGGAGGGCTTCTTTGGTATTTTCGAGATTTTTTGTTAACAAAGAAAACTGGAAGACTTCCAAATAAGTCGTCTCTAAAAATACATATAAAATTCAATTGTAAAACTAACCTCTGCATTGACCGGACGACTTCTGTGTAAGTCTTCTACATCCAGAAGACTTACACGAAAGTCTTCTGGGCGAACAAATCTGGAAAAAAATAATTTCATACCTTAAATTAGTGAGATAACTTCCTTAGCACACAAAACTCTTCTCCACGCACACATAAGCTCAAATTAAAGTGACCACCAAGAATCGTAAGCTTAAATCAAAATCTTAATTTTTTTAGATGAATATAAAGAGAAAGTGAAGAAATTTAGTTTTTGAGCATAAGAAATGAATTAAGAGGATTGAAAACCGAATTTTAGGTGCATTAAGAGCTTCAAATTGGTTATTCATGGTGGTTGATGTATTGATGACAATGGTATTATTGTAAATATTTGACGAAGATGAGGATGATAGAGTAAAATACTCATTTTTGAAAAAAAAAAGTAATGAAATTTTTGTGAATAATCAAAACTTTTGGGTAAACAGGGAAAATGAAAATTCCAAAAAAAAATTTTGGGTTAATTTTGTGCTTAACTTTTAGTTTTAAGTCATTTTTTGCAGGAAACCATTTTCTTAATGTTTTTGCAACTGTAAAATTGAGTTATTGCAAAAATATATCGGATAATTAGTACATTTAGTACTTAACCCTAATATTTCCTAAATAATTACCAATGAATGCCACTGATATTATCTCTGCATCCAAACACTAATTCTTGATAAGAAAAATATAAATTTGGGCTAAGTCCATTAACAATCTTTGTCATTAGAATTGAATACTTCATAAAAAAGTGAATATGTACTATTCAAAAAATTATAATAAAAAAAATTAGACATATATATAGTATTAAATTAGTTTTATTTTTATTCATATTCATATAAGCTACCAACTATATTTGAACTATAAAAAAAATAATGTTAATAATTTTTTATTATAATCTGAACTTATTCATTTACAATAACAAAATTATGTAACTTTCCATAAAAAATTAATGACTAAAATACATACTAATATTTATTATAAATGGTTATATATACAAACAAATAAAATATACTATCATTTGTAAGATATATATTTAACAAGAATAACTAATGTATTTATAAATTAAAAAAAAATCACCATATAATACATATATACAATTAGGTCTAGGACGGATCAAATATCTAGGGTATTCTAGGATATACGGATTCGGATATGCATTTGTCGGATTCGTAAAATTGTTATCCGGATTCAGATTTTTGAGGTTAGAATATTCATACTAAAATCCAAATACACGCAGACATCCGAACCTGTTTTTTAATTTAAAATAAATTAAAAACTAACTATTAACCATCTATTTAGTCTATTTAAAATTATTATTTAAAAAGCTTAAGAATCATTAAAATTTAATAAAATTAAAATTTTAGTTATTTTATATAAAAATATATAATATACATAGATAACTATAATTAAATTTTAAATATTTAATATCTGGATCTGAATATCCAGACTTAAAATTTTGCTCTTCAAATTTATAATTGGATCAATCGAATCCGTAAAATTATTATCATGATCCATGAATATCCGTTTTTCGAAGAGGATAAGATCCCGAATCGGGTAACGGATATTGAATATTAAGTTCAAGTCATATATACAATTATATCAAACAAATTTCTTAAAATATTAGATATTCACAAAAATAACATTCGCGCGGTCGCGCGGGTAAAAGGCTAGTTATGATTAAAAGATCAGAAAAAAAAACAATTTTTTTTTTGGCTCATCTCCTCTTTGTGGAAGATCATAGAGAAGAGAGAAATAGTTTTAGATTATTATTTTCCATCAGAAATTCTTTAGTTATGATAAATAAAAGTATTTTAATAACATTGAACCTCATCTGAAACTAATCCAAACTTGACCAACGAATCACGTCAAACTAAACATCATTATCTGAATAAAATTTTAAAACTAACATATATAAAAAGCTAATATTTTAGACCTCACCAAAAACACTAGTCCAAACATAAATTTGTTCACCAAGCAAAAGATTGAATTATTATAAGTAAAATTTTAGTCTTTACAATATATATATTAAAACTTACATTAATCTCAACCATTTAGAAAAGATATATCAAGGTCCAAACAAAAAATCGACGGTCCAAAGTAAAAATAAAAAGCTAACAGACATTACAACTAAACAAAAACAAAAGCCCAACAAACAAAGCTTTAATAATACAAAACATTTCAAAGTTAGCCTAAAAATTAGTGACCCAAGTAGAGAGAAGAGTGTTAAGTCAAACTGCAACAAGCTAAACTCTGAAGAGAGGGTCTAGCTTTAAGCTAACTAGATTCTTGATCTCTGCAATTAAGGATGTAGCTTGCCTGACTACACCGTATGACTTATTGTGTTTCTCTTTTTTCAAATGAAATGGAGTAAGGCTTCAAAGAAGAGCCTAACAATGATTTCTACATTTGTATCCCTAGTTGGTTTTACTAACCATCTCAGCACATCATCAAACAACAAGGGCGGAGAGAGATGTAACCGAGATGAGAAGGAAACCTAAACCTCATTGCTGAAGAGACAATCGAAAAAGAGATGCTGTCTCGTCTTTTCACTTTCGTTGCAGAGCACACAATGTTCAGGAACTAATAGTCCACAACTGTCTCTTGTTAACATTATCTTTCTTGTTGCCACCTAGGTCAAAAAACGAATGCTTCGGAACCCGAACAGAAAACAACACTCCTTGAACCAAAAAAAGCAAGGTCCTAAAGGGTGTAAAGAAAGCCACGTCTCTACCATTTAGAAAGCACCATGACTCGAATTGATGTTCAGTTTTCATATGTAAACATCATATGTATCCGAGTTTAGAAGTAGTGTAGGAAATGGTAAGCAACTCTTGATAGTTCTAGTTACTTGATGCATGCTTGTACTGTTATCCAACCAGCATCACTCCTCAGTTAAAGCCTCTGCCACCATAGGACCTCTTTCCCCCATCAACATGATGATTGAACCCCTTCCTGTCCAGTTATCCATCTAAAAACTGGATGTAATGCCTGAGCCCACCTCAAACTGAATCATATATTTAGCACAGTCCCAATTTACAAATCCAAATCCAAAAGTTCTCAATAAGCTTTGTTGCTTTTTCTGGACTCGTAGTTCTTCTAATAACAAGTTCATGCGTTGAGAATGCATTACCAACACATATGTGAAATTCATACAAAAGTTGTTAGAATATAATTAAATTTAGTTTTTTTCTGTATAAAGTAAGATCACGCATCTTTGTTCATAGTCTTTTATAATTATACATCAAAAAACTTTGTTGCTTGTTCTTATACAATGGCTCCTACACTTACATATTAGTGAGGAGGGGTGGTAATGGCTTAATCAATTTGCATTTCTGCATAAGAAAGTTGAGAAATTTTATAAAACAAATATTTGCAGATTGTATATAATTTTCTTAAATTGTAGAACCAATATCCAAATAAAGCATTCGGCCTAAATTACCTTTTTGTGTTTCATATGCATAAGTTCATTATTATTAAAAAGGATAATTTAGGCAAAACATGTGGACATAAATGGATATTCTTATGATTATTTGGCTAAAAAACATGTATTATTATTTAACTGATTGGTCATAATTTTATCAGAAAAAGGCTAATAAAAATTAGATCCCAAAGCGAAAAAGGAAGGGTGCGAATTTCAAGGACCAGAAGCCTCTACGAACATTGTGAGTTTCATCGTTCCTTCCTTCAAAACAAAAAATCATTCTTCGTAAAGGTCGTGTCTTTTGTAGCATTGGTTTGAGTCTGAGCCACGTTCTTCCATTGATCTACTTCAGTTCCCAGATTCCAATTCCGCCCATACATTTGGTTTCTTCTTCTTCTTCTTCTTCTCTAGGTGTATACACCGAGTCCCAAGCAATTTTTGCTCCTCTTGCTGAACTAGGGACACCTCTCCACATAAATCTGTTGCACATTTGTTCTAGTTCTCTGATACAGTCATTTGGTATGATCAAGATGGATGCCTGACGGCGAAAGACAGATATCTCACGGTCCAAGAGTTGAATCTACCTCTAATCTTATTAAGCAATGGCTGAAAGTTTGACTTCTTCATCTTCTTCGAAGATAATGGACCTCCAAAATACCAAACCGACAATGATCCTTGTGAGATACCTACTACCTCTACCAACGCTCTGAATCTCTCATTACTACCTCCATCCAACATAAACTCAATTTGTCTTAAAGTCTTCTAAAATCTGAAGTATCCCTCTCAAGGACTCCTTGGACCCATTAAAGAATATCAATACATCATCTGAGAAGATCAGATGGGTGATTAATGGTGCTTCACACTCCAGATGAACATTGAAAACCCCATTAATGGCCTCTGCACCCAGAAGCATTGACAGATCATCCATTGCCATTAAAAATAGTAGGGAAGATAGCCCTGACGTAAGGCTCGACATGGTCATGTAGCACTCTCTTAGCCATTCTACAAACACACCCAGAAGATCAAGCGCAAGGCGTGTATTAATTAAAAAAACCAGGCTCAACTTGTCGTAAATCTTGGACATGTCAATCTTCAAGAAGCCTTTTCTCGTAGACCATGAATGTGGAAATCAGTAACTAACTCAGATGCCATTGAATATTTTCACAGAGAAGTCCGTCATGCACAAAAACCGACTTGATGTTTCTGCACAACACCCGCTGTGATTAGTTTCATTGAGGATCCTTTCAATAACCTTATAAATTGTTGAACAGAGGGATATTGGCCTAAATTTAGAAATCTAGTCTACGCCTGGAAACTTGGGAATGAGAGAAACCGATGTTGCATTAAACTGCTTTAGCATTCTCCTTAATATAAAGAATTCCTCTATTTCTACAATGGTATTCTTCCCAGAAGAACTCGACTACAAAACCATCCACGTCTAGAGCCTTATTCTTTGGCATAGCGAAAATGGTATTACAGATTTCTTCATCTAAAGGCAGCTTGAGTTACTCCACCATAACCTCAGCTGTACATGTATAATGTATTAGCTTCTGAATCTGACTTATTGTCAATGGATGCACCTGATCATCAACCGTTTCCAACATGTTCTGTAAATAAGAGACATCCATTTCCTTTATTTGAAGGAGATTAATAACTCTATGTCCATTAGCATCAACCATATAGTTAATTGCATTCCTAATCTAAGCGTTATAACTGCTTTATGGAAGAATTTGGTATTTGCATCACCACAAGTCAACCATGTTATACTAGCTTTCATGCTGAAGAAGATCGCTTGAGCTGCTTCGCCGAAAATAAAATTCTTTATACCACAAATTCCTCTTTAAAACGAGACTCAATTGACGTAGATAGCAATTGTTCCTGGACTATCTTTAGAACATGCCTCACTAGCCTTTTACTGGATATTACCAAAACCTTCCTTATTCAATATTCTTTTTACGATGTATTGACTTGACTATTTTCAATACCATGATCTTTTAAAAGAACCATTTGGGTTTGTGAATACTACACATAAATCATTAGGCATTTCGTTCTTACCAAAAAAAAAAGGAACTTTTGTGTCAAATTAAGAGTACAGGTGTTTTATTGATGTTTAATACTAGTAACTAGGTTAAGACCTGCGCTTTGCACTAGATGAATGATTTTTAACGATAATAACATTATATATTATTAAATAGTTTACAAAATATACAATTATAAGTATATAATAAATAACGTGAATATAAAAAGATGATCTGCATAATTTTTTAGTTTAGTTTAGCTCGTAAAAAGTTCATTAGTAGTTGTTACATCAACTAAAGTTTATATGATTTATTTTTTTATCAAAAAATACGTTCAGTGAAAATTAAAAAGCTGTAGAACTTATTTCATGGAATTTCATATTAATTTGTTCATATTGATTTATTTGGGAGATTATAATTTGTTCAAAACATCATATCAATCCGCGGACGGACCCAGACGATGTTAATCCAATCATTTAGCTTTTGTTTTATATTATGCATATGAATATTTTAAATATAAGTTGGACCAATAACACTAACTGTAATTAATCGAAATATTAAAAGATAATTATAAAAATATGATGAAGATACATGAGAAAGTGACACAACATCATAATGAGAGTTGTGTAAATAAACTACAAAATTAAAGTTACTTTCCCAAATTGCTTCTTTATTAATAATAAAAGGATTAGTGACCATGCACTATAGAAAACATTAACTTAATGAATTATAAATAGCCGACCTAACACCTCATGTGTAAGTGATTTTAGTGTTCTTTATATACCGATATAGAGCCTCATCGATATATAATATATTCACGTCATAATAAACACATGCTTGTGAAAGAAGTTTTGATTGATCAATTTTATCAGTTAGCATGTATCAACAAACAATTAGGGGAGGGTTTGTGTGGTAAGTCATCCAAAATATATTTATTAAAGTAAAATATAACCAATTCTAATTGCATGCTTAAGAAAATTCCCACCAAACGAAGCATTTCTGGTGAGAAATTATTGCTAGAAGAAAGCAATCTATTACCACTTATAATCTCTTCATTAGTTTGACAAACGTACTTGTTCAATTCATTCTTAAACAAAAATCTTAACTATTATATATTTATGTCGTAAACTACGTCCGAAAGCGAGTTATGATTTTTCTGCACCTTAGGTTAACTCATTGCCTAGCTGTTAGCTTCTGAGTATTGTGGCAATGCTAGATTTAGGTCCACCTTCACTCTCAGTGGAGGCCTTAGGATTGATGTTGCCCTAATGTTTCCTTAAAATGATAGTTGTGAGGCTGTTATCTTGGTAAACATGCAAAGTCTGTTTTTTCCAAATCTACAATATCTATTGGAGCATATGCTTGATTTAGTTTCATTCGGCTAAATGTGTGGGAATCTTTTGAGAGATAGAATTTCCTAGACGTAGAGATCGAGTGGATCAGCCATCATAGTGAGGGCCGCCATTGTGTAATCTAGAGATAACGTCACAAATAGCTTTATCACTTCACAAGATGACAAAATCAAAATACACATGGGTAACTTATTCATCTAAGGATAGGGTCTTAGAAGCTTTAATGAACTTTCAAAAGCTACATTACTAAACCATTACATCCAAAGATTAAATCTTCAGGTCAGAATAATGGGTGAGAGTATACCAGCACGGGCATTCAAGAATCATCTAGCTAAGCAGGGATCATACACCAACCAGTTGCCATACACACACCACAGACAAATAGGTGTGGCTGAAGAGAAAACCAGACATCTTCATGGAGGTTGCTAAGAAGCATGATGTCCATCACCAATGTCCGCAAAGAGGTTTGGAGTGATGCTGTGGTCTCGGGAGCATGCGTATCGTCATCACAGAATACCAACAGGACTTCTCCAAGTCTTCACATTTAGGTAACAAACAAACTCTCACTATTGATCACTTGCGTGTGTTTGGGTGTGTGTGCTTTGTCCTTAGTTCCAGTGCAACAGAACAGCTGAACCCAGAGTGTCAAGCGCAATATCCATAAGAATAGTCGGGCCATCAGAAAGGCTACAGAGTGCTATGTTCCAGAATCCAGAAGAGCATGGATGGTGTCCAGAGATTGAATTTGGTGGAATCTAAGGTACTAAGTGAGGATGAAGTGTTTGGGAGAACCTGAGCGACCGCGTCCAACCACGCCCTCGAAGATAGAGCAAACAATGCTGAGGATAAGATCCTGGAAAACCTTGGCATTGGACAACCATGAGGGTAGAAAGAGGCAAGTGAAAGCAACCTCATTCAAGAATCTACTACCAGTGACTGAAACCCATCTTGATCATGAGGGGGGAGAACCCAACCAGAACCAGAAGATGCAGAACATCATTGAGGGTTCTGAGAGTCAGATCAACATGGAGCAGGAGGAACCGGAGGACCAACCATGTCTCATCGAAAAGAAGAAGCTCAAAACTCGAAGAGATGAAGAAGTTAGGTGCATATCCGCATTGAGAGAGCACTAGGATCTAAACAGACCAGACATTGGAAACTACACCAGAGTATAATTTCCAATGCTAATTGCAGTTGCAACCACCCGCTCAAGGCCAGTGCTCAGCTGGCTTCAGTATCCAAGAAGAGCATCACCTTTATGAGTAACCTTAAGATCAAGAATACATTCCCAAACCTAATTGAAGAGGCAACTGGAAAGATGGGTGGAGAGAATCAGTGGGAGAAGAATCAATGCTATGATCAGGAATGAACAATGGTTTGAAACTTGAACTTGCCAAAGGCAAGAAGCTGTGACAAGCAGGTAGCCTGCTCTCACTCATCGTACCTAGCCAATGGATAAAACCAGAAAGAAGAAGACAAAGACTAGGTTGCAAGGGGATTCACCTCAAACATATGGAGAAGATTTATCTGAATAGGCAATTTGCAACCAGTGGCAAAACTACCACCATATCAGAATCATCTCGGTCAAGTGGCAAACCATTTGGAAGCTGGGACTTGTGGCAAATGGATGTGAAGAAATGGCTCTTCCTTCAAAGGAGAACTAAGAGATGAAGTTATACATAGCGGGCCTCGCTCCTGTCAATCCTGGTCTGAAAGCATGTTAACCAGGATGAAATGTGGTGAGACGTCAGAAAGACTATCTATGGGCTGAAAAATCACCAAGGCCTGTAACACAAAAAAGCTAAGCAACATCCACCGGCCTCTATAATGGTAAAAGGGTTCTAGCCGTTGTCGATCTGAGACAATGACAAAGAACCAAAAAGGAAAGAAAGCAACTATAGTTTATAAGTTAAATGAAATAAAAATGCAGTTCTATTAGTCTTGGACCGAGTGTAGCACTTAGGTGATTTGTAGACATGTTGTGGCCTCGTTAAAAACCTTCCTTCTAGAAAACCTCGTGGGACAAAACCAAAAGCAAGGAAAAGAGCACGCACTCCATGTCTGCCTAGACACTACCTCAGTTTGGTGTAGAGATGGCTTGAATGGTGATCAAGACATCTCGGATCAAACCTTGTCCAAGACCTTCTTGTTGTGGATGTGAAGTGTGTAATCCAACAACATTCTCCTTAAGCTTCTTGACTCTGGAACGAGTCATGGGACCTTCATGAATGGTTAGAGCATCCTCATCAAATGGTTGATGCATTGTGGCTTCATGTTGCTCATCTAAACTCTCCCCATTGTCTTCCTTAGTGATCCGGTCCATGATCACATCAATATGCAAGTGCCAAAGGTTCATCACTGGAAGATGGTGGAAAGAATTCTTAGATACCTCAGTGGAGCCCCTGGACAAGGTGTTTGGATGGGATGCAATGGCAACACAGAAGTGGTTGGATATTGTGATGCTGATTGGGCAGGAGACAGGAATGATAGGAAATCAACTACTGGCTATTGTACCTTCATTGGAGGTAACCTGGTCACATGGAAAAGCAAGAAGCAAAAGGTGGTCTCATGTTCAAGTGCTGAAGCTGAATATAGAGCTATGAGGAAACTAACAAACGAGCTGGTTTGGATCAAAGGTCTACTCAAGGATCTAGGAATTGAGATTACTTCTCCAATCACAATGCATTGTGATAACCAGGCAGCCATACACATAGCCTCAAACTCAGTGTTTCATGAGAGGACAAAGCACATTGAGGTGGATTGCCACAAGGTGAGGCAGATGGTGATCGAAGAAGTCATCCTACCATGCTACACAAGGAGTGAAGATCAGTTGGCTGACATCTTCACTAAAGCCGCAAGCACCAAGGTGTGTGAGTCCATCTATCCCAAACTTGGACTCATGGACATCACCAAGGCATGATCTCCTTAACCATGGGGATTCTACTCTTTTTCCTTAGTATGTTTTTATCCCAAACAGGGTTTTCTGCATACTAAAGGTTTAATGAGGGAGTCTTCATGGTTTTCCAAGCTTGATCATTGCATTGGATCAGCTTGAGGGGGAGTATTGACCTTAGGAAATAAACAAGACAAAGAGATGAAGAAGATGGAGCTTACTTGGGAGAGAGGTCAGTCCGTACACATGTACGGAATGACTTGATACACAAGTCATGCATCAGAGACCAAGAAGAGACTTGAGAGGCAAGGAACAACAAAGGCTGACTCGCCCAAGTTTGAATATTCAAAATAGGAGAGACCGGGAGGAAGCAAGAAGAAAGGGCGAGTTGTTTATAGTAAAAGTCACATGTGCAGCTGCACCCACTTGCAACCAGACCGTTCGCACCTGTCCCTTTCCTCTTCAGAGCCTCGACCAGAGCCACATTATTATATTCATTCCCTTTTGTTTATTCAGTTTAGTACTGAAGGCAATTTGCCTATATATCTCGTGTACTCAGCTTATTCAGAAGCAAGGAATAAGAATCCTTCCTATTCTTGTCTACAAACATCACTCTCTCCTCTCACCTTTGTTCTTCAGTGTTCTTCATCTTATTTCTCACTAAAATAACACCAACCTCCTTGGGTGAGATAAGGGCCTTGGCAGCTTTTATAAAGGCATCAAAGTCTCTTCTGGTCACTGGACCATCAGAATTGGTCGCCCCTGCCATTACTCCTCCATGTTCCTCCTTCATTAGAATCACCACAGAATGCTGAATACATGGTTCTTCCTTCAATTACTTGATACTCCAAACTCCTTGAGCTCAAATGTACTCGGCTGGCTTCCTTGGGAACTTGGTAGCTTCCTTTCTTGAATAATATGACTTATCAGACTTTTGCAGGGGTAAATCCAAGTTTAGGAGAAGACTGAAAACTTTGTCTTGCTCATAGACAGCTTGAAGACTCTCCCATAGATTCCCATAAATATTTTGAAGCTTCTCCCATAGATTCTTGGCGATTCTGATGTGATAATGATCCTCCAAGATCTGTTCAGACAGAGAGCTGTGTATAATTCCAAGTGCTTGCTGTTCCTCTTGAACCCACTTGGCTTCATGCTTCATACAAGTAGCCTGACTATCCTCTTGAGCCATCCTCTTTGAAATTTCAGCCTCCATGATATGGCTGTCCCAAAGTCCATGACTTTCCAAGGTAACTCTGACCACTCTTGACCATAAAAGATAGTTAGGACCCTCTAGGGTCACTGGAATAAGGTTCTCCTTCTTCATTTTCTTGGTCGAAATCACCTTTACTCAATTTAAGTAGACTTTTCCATTTTTGGCAATTTCTGGAGCTGGAAATGATGAACAGCTGAAGAACAAGATGAACTTTGCCAAAAATAGAAATGAAACTCAGAGAATTTGCGGAAGTAAGTAAAGAGAGTAGGGAGATTTAGGTCTCAAGAGCATACAGCTCTGATACCATGTGAGTTTTAGTAATTTAGTGAGTGTTTAAATGAGATTAAGAAAGAGTTTGTTGCTGGAAATGTGAAGAATAGTAAGAACAGGAGAGAGAGTGAGGAATTTCGTGAGTGAGAGAGAGAGAAGGAGAGAATATGATTTCCTTGCCTTTCTTAGTTCTGGATACATGTCTTTATATAGACCAGACAATACATAAAATAATCAGACAAGTTTGAATAAAGAAAAGAATAAATTAATGGGACTGAGCAATGGCAGGGACTGAGGGATGCCAGGGACAGACTGAGGGATGCCAGGGACAGTCTGAGGGATGCCAGGGACTGAGGAATGGCAGGGACAGTCTGAGGAGGAGCAGAGGCACGTCCAGCAATGTAGGAAAGGGACAGGAGCTAAGTGGTCCACTCTCCTTAACACAACATGTGACTTCTCTCCCTAAAGATTCTCTGCCTCTAGTTGCCTTGGCAAGTATATTTGAGTATTCTGAATGAGATACACTCGCCCATACTTTACTCTTGGCTTCCTTTGCTTGCAAGTCAACACATTGAGAGGGATTGAGCACCAGATAGACTTTGTGCCAGGATCAACACTTCCAAACCGTCCAGCATATAGAAGCAATCCGGTTGAGACCAAGGAGTTGCAAAGACAAGTGGAAGAACTCATGGAGAAGGGCTATATCCGAGAGAGTTTGAGCCCATGTGCTTATACCAGTGCTCCTAGTGCCTAAGAAGGATGGTACATGGCGAATGTGTGTTGATTGTAGATCAATCAACAACATCACAGTGAAGTATCGCCACCCATCCCTAGACTTGATGAATATGCTTGATGAATTACATGGTTCTTGCATCTTTTTCTAAGATAGATTTAAAAAGTGGTTATCATCAGATTAGGATGAAAGAAGGAGATGAATGGAAAACTGCCTTTAAAACTAAGCATGGATTGTATGAGTGGTTAGTTATGCCATTTGGATTAACCAATGCACCTAGTACATTCATGAGGTTAATGAATCATGTTCTTAGATCATTCATAGGCATATCGGTTGTAGTATACTTTGATGACATCTTAGTGTATAGCAAGAACCTAGAAGAGCATTTAGATCATCTTAAGGCTGTCTTGAGTGTTCTAAGGAATGAGAAGCTTTATGCCAACCTAAAGAAGTGCACCTTTTGCACGGATAACTTGGTTTTCCTAGGCTTTGTTGTGAGTGCAGATGGAGTTAAGGTTGATGAAGAGAAGATCAAGGCAATCAAGGAATGGCCGAGTCCAACCTCAGTAGGAGAAGTGAGGAGCTTCCATGGACTTGCCGGCTTCTATAGGAGATTTGTCAAGGACTTTAGCACCATTGCAGCTCCCTTAACTGAAGTTATAAAGAAGGATGTTGGTTTCAAGTGGGGAGAAGCACAAGAGAAGGCTTTCCAGAGCCTAAAAGAGAAGCTTACTCAATCACCTCTTCTTATGCTTCCTGACTTTCTAAAACTTTTGAAATAGAATGTGATGCATCAGGAATTGGTATTGGTGCCGTGTTGATGCAGGATAGGAAACCCATTGCATACTTCAGTGAGAAGCTTGGAGGAGCCACACTCAACTATGCAACCTATGACAAAGAACTCTATGCCTTGGTGAGGGCATTACAAACGTGGCAACATTACTTGTGGCCCAAAGAGTTTGTCATCCACACTGATCATGAGTCCCTCAAGTATCTAAAAGGGCAGAGTAAGCTTAGCAAGAGACACGCAAGGTGGTTGAATTCATTGAGACCTTCCCATACGTGATCAAGTATAAACAAGGTAAGGAGAATGTAGTTGCTGATGCACTATCTCGGAGGTATGTTCTCTTGACCACTCTAGATGCTAAGTTACTTGGATTTGAGCAGATAAAAGATATGTATGATACTGATCCATGACTTCAAGGAAGCTTATGCTTCATGTGCTAAGTTTGCCTCAGGGCATTACTTTAGAAAGGATGATTACTTGTTCTATGACAATAGATTGTGTGTGCCTAATTGCTTCTTTGAGAGATCTTTTTGTCAGGGAATCCCATGGGGCAGTCTAATGGGACACTTTGGGATTGCCAAGACCCTAAAAGTTTTACAGGATCACTTCTATTGGCCGCATATGAAGAGAGATTGTGGAGAGGATATGTGAAAGGTGTGCCTACTTGCAAGCATGCCAAGTCCCAAGTTCAAAACCCAGGGTTTGTATACTCCTCTACCTATTCCACACCATCCTGGAATGACATTCTATGGATTTCATTGTTGGTTTGCCTAGAACTAGGGACTGGAAAGGATTTCTATCTTTGTTGTTGTTGATAGGTTCTCTAAGATGGCCACATTTCATAGCATGTCATAAGACTGATGATGCATTGCATATAGCTAACTTGTTCTTTAAGGAGGT